>JAOXNN020000027.1:5256645-5293816 GCA_028571205.2 Hydropsyche betteni | reverse complement strand
TAGTAAGGTCCGGACGTCCATCTGTGATGATCGATTCCAAACTATTTTTACGATGAACTTTTCATTTCTTTGCATCGCCTCATTAACTTTTGAGACCTCGATCCTTTTCGCGAGCGAGCAGTTTTCCGAAAATTGTGAAAAATTGATGTATAGTTCCGTATTCGCTGAAGGCTAATTACGGTGTATGATGTATCGATTTGACGTCGAAAATGGATATGCTTCGGAAAGGCCGCGAACAAAGGATCGTACTTTCACAATCGGGTTTTGCGCTCGCGTTCATTGTGCGTGTTTTCAGCGCACCTATTATATTATATTAAAAAAAAAGCGTATACATTTTTTTTTAATATTATTCGATCGGCAAGGCAGTTATGTTTAATGTGTGGCACGCGAGCCAGTTACAGGATTCGAACGTAATTAGATCGGGGCTTATTCCTACGTGACACGCGACACGTATTCGACTCCTTTGTTATGAGCTATCGAAACCTTTTTTTTTCGAATTGTATGATTTAAACTCATTGTGTTGATTTGATTTTGAGTTTCGATTAAAAAAAAATATGTTTCGTCTAAGTAAGTCGTTGTATTTTTTAATATCGATTGATTGATTTAACTTTTAAGTGTACCGATTGTACCATATTAATATTCTAACACGTTATAGGTATTATTTTGTAAATTAGCATGAAGATGAAATGTTTTATCAATTTATATGAATTATAATTAAATTCACGTAACATTGAACAATCTTCGTTATCAACGTTTACCATTTATTTACGTACGCGATTTCCCTTTCAATGGTTTACAGGTCGATTCGGATTCAAAATTTATTACGCCATAGATTCACCCGAGAACTTCGTATCTTTGTCTTAACTATCCATACAGATCGGAAATACACACAACCGATACGTGGAAGATATTTTGATACATGATTGATGACCCATTAGTTCCATTGTCTTTGAATTATTCAATTTTTGTTTGAATTTCACACTATTTACGCACCTATACTTGTGCGAAACCCTCATGACTATATGAATAATCGATTTATGTTTAACCTACATTCATACTTAATACGTATTTGATGTTAAATTACAGTAAATTTGTATTGATTAGAATGCGTTGTTTAATTTATGTTTTTGTAACTTATATTCGAAATTGTTACGCACGAACGCCTTTTTCATTTCCAATGAAACCCCACTTTAACGCAACGAAGAACGTCGAAGTTTAGTAGTTTAAAGCGTATCGTTCGTATTGATCGTTTCAAATACATCAATTTCGTTTTATTTCGGTATTTATATTTATTCACGTGACATGTGTGCAAGCGACAGTTTCAATTCACAAACTTTCCCGAATTGAAAACGACGGTGAATTTTCGCGAATAGAAAGCTCCCTGCTCGTCGACAAGTCCGTGGCAAAATTTTGATTGAGATATGCTGCCTCTGCCGAAATTATAACTTTGAACTGTTTTCAATGCCCTTTTGTATTTGAGTGGAAAATTTTGATCCCTAGGTATACTTATGTGTTTTAGAAGTTGATTTGTGCCTTATTGTAT
This sequence comes from Hydropsyche betteni, assembly GCA_028571205.2. NCBI lineage: Eukaryota > Metazoa > Arthropoda > Insecta > Trichoptera > Hydropsychidae > Hydropsyche > Hydropsyche betteni. The sequence goes on along the minus strand of JAOXNN020000027.1, from coordinate 5,292,273 downwards.
CGCGCTCGAAAGTTCTTCGAAAATGAAAATTTAAATTTGAATGAAAGCGTTCGTACATTCGTCAATCGGCAATTGTAATTTTCATCATTCGAAAGCCGGTATTGTTATACTCTATTATATTTTGTTGTAAATTAAATTATTATTTTAATCACGCATATTTTTTCTTTCTACTCTCATACGAATACTCATACTCTCTTTCTACTCTCATTCGTGAATTAACGGGATACTTAGTGGTGATTTGATCCCGAATCAATTCAATTTATAGTTCGCATGCATTGCACATGAATGAACACTTTCCATAATCGTATTTACACCACCATGTCTGACTGCCATCTTTCGTAGGACTTTTATAAAATTTTAATAGTTTAAGCAAATAAAATGTGTACATATTTATCCATTCGATAAAGTAGGGGTTAGAAAAAAAGTGTACGAAAAAGCGAAACGTTCGTCGCGTGCAATCGATCGTAATGTCGGTCGACACGACGACTAGGTTTACTTGCGTCACGATTTTTTTGTAACAAAGAAAATTGTGTAAAATGTTACATTCGATGCCTTTGCTGTAACCAGTGATGCTAAGAGTCTTGAATGTTTTGTGAAATCGCCAGTTGTTTTTTTTTTTTTCGAAAATCGGTTGTGTGTAACAAAAAGTAGTGATCCGGAGTACATTTTATTAGCTTTTAATTTGATTTTAGGTTTATAAGAAAGTTAACGAAAACTATTCGGAATATCTGCTGTCTTCAGATTTACCAATTATGTAATATAATATTAGAGTTTTCACCTGTAGTTTTTTATATTACGTAATATTTTTTACTAAACATTGTCGTTTTGCTTATTTGAAAAAATGTATCCATTTTTAAAAGAGATACGTTTTTCCCCAAAGATGAAAACAGAATGAAAAATCACACAGACATTTTTCAAAAGTTGTGCTATTTGCCGTCACCATCTGTAATGTTGATGGGACGAAATCGCCGGAATATTTCGTTTTCCCAGTCACTTGACCGTTGGAAAAATTCATGATTTTTTTTTGTGTATTTTCGGTTCTCTTTTTTTCCACCCCACTTGACCTTTTGTGTGGGAATTTCCATTTCGTTTTAGAAAAAGCCTTTTTTGCTCGACGGTAAGATACTCGGTAGTACAAACTTTTCACTTTTCACATCGTGTATTTATTATTCGGATTGAATCGATGTACATAATATTATATGTATTAATATTTAGTTAATCTTTTTTTGGGTCGAAAATTATTATGCGGAACGTATTATAATATGACCACGTCAGAATATATTGTTGTCAATCGTAATTTTCTGTATATTTTATTGGTTTAATTTTAATCATTTGACACGTATATATAATTAAAATATGAATACTATGATCTGGATATTAGTTTCTTGCAAACTCGGGAAACCTGTGAAAATCGTGACTAACGGAAGCTTATGAAACTTGATCCCTATCGTACAACCATCCTTCTAGTTAATCATAGATCCGATTTATTAAATGCGACGTGTGATATCACAGTTTTTGCACGTCACCTGTTATTGTTACCAAAATACTCAATTTTTCACACGTTGCTTTAGTACTAAACCGATTTCAAAAAAAAGACATTAGAAACATTGCACTTACGAAAAAAAATAAGGATAATTTATAGATTCCAAGTGGAAAAGCCGCAATCCAAATGTGCCATCGTTTACGGGCCATTTGCGCTGCAGTGAACCGATAGCCGCTTAACGTTCTTCTGGCACGAGTTTTCCATTTTCATTTTCCGAGCGCGAGTAAATAATCCGCATTGATCCAGCTAGTGTACCACACTATTCAATCAACGGCTGAAAGGTTGCCAGTTTTGTCCGAAAGCGAGGGTCGATTTAACATTTTGACAATTTTCAATGAATTTAATCCTTATATAACAGACGCTTAAAAAAACCATTTATTTCTACTAACGTTGAGTGTTGTAATTCTACTTACAATAAGAGACGATACCGAAACTTTGAAGGTCATTTCTAGGGCGATTTATGGGTATTGGGTCCTAATATTTTGGCATATTAATACTGTATGGGTATACTATCGGTATACCAATTTTCATTGAAAAGTGAGGGGTCACGACTTGGCGGTCTCCTTGTTAGTAGAATCACGACACTCACCGTGATTCGTGTCGTAGTGATTTTGATTTCTCGGCTTTTCGGGAATTATCGAGAAATGAAAATTCTCGAATTTCCCGAAATCTAGAAAAAAATTCGAGATTTTTTTAGATTCTCGAGAATTTCTCGCAGCTATCCCGTTTCGACAAGAAGTGATACGTTGTGTCAGAGTGGAACAGCATCAGTGGTTGGTGAATGGACACAGGTATAGCTTCTATTGTTATACAAGGGACCACCAAACTGCTTGTTTATTCAATAAACAAGCAGGGATACACAACTCCACTTATTGATGAATATTTCATTCACTTAAAAATATCATACATTTATTTTTTGGAATAATTTAAATAAAATACTGGAATAATACTGAAAATAAGTTTTTTTTATTTTTTTATAAATTCGAAAGACGTCGATTGTCTTTTTATTTAAAAATTTGACAAATGATTTTAAAGATTGTCGATATCGAAAAATAATGAAAAAAATATATTTGTTCGATAGAAATGACATTAATTAATCTATTTTGAAAATAATCAAATGTTTCCACTACGAAATCTAAACGGAGCAGAGCACACCTGAACGAATCGAACGTTTCATTCGAAGTTAAGTCTCGCGTTTATTTATTCACCGATAATGCTCTCCCGCTTTGCCGGATACATTTCGTCGCGCCAAACCAGGACAACTGCTCCCGCTTCGGGAATTCTCGAGAAACATTTTCCCCGAAATGAGAATCTGGGAAATCTCGTTTCGGGAATTTCTCGAGAATTCCCGAATCACAACCCCTACCCACCAAACACGATTGGAAAAGCCGAGTGTGATACCGTCGATTTAACACTTCATTCTTCATCAATCGTTTCCATACTCGGGGCGCAAACAGCGTTCACGGTTAACGTACTCACGTTAATAAGTATCGAAGCGATTTTTAACAATCGCGTCACGTACTTCCTTCCGCACCCGCCTCGAGGACGTTAACGGCGTTCTTAAAAGGCTCTAACCGTCTTTTCCTCAAGAGATGAGTATCGGAACGGCGCTGGATTAATATCGGCGTCCTTTCGCGATATTAAATTTTATGGGATTCTCGAAATTGCCGGCGCTTTTTATAAGCGGCATGATTTTTTGTTTGCCCGTTTTTTTTTTGCAGGGTGGCAGTTTTTTCGCACGTCACCCTCGGAGTAATGTGCGCAATACGTTGCGACAAATTTCGTGTAATTTTTCTCGTGTTCGTCGACAGGTAAAACGGCCCGGGGTTGTCGTTATCTTTTACCTGTTTGTTTTGTCGTTATAAATTCTGATAAGACGCCATTGCGCGGGTGATATGAGCAAATAATGGGACGGTTTTCATAACGAAAACATTTCATTGACCGGAATGCGTTTTGTGATTGTCAATGTTCATTGCGTCGGAGCTGTGTGCGAATGTTTGCGATTAATTAGGTTAACATATTTTGTTTGAAATTATCAAGAATATAATTTATTAAATGATTTAATTTGAAAATTTATCTGTTGATTTTGTGTTACATTTTTCAAAATAATGAATATGAAATAGAATTAAATAAAAGAGCAATTTTTTATCGAAAAGCGATGTTGACATTGAAATTATTATTAAGTGTTATATTTTGAAAATATTTACGATGTGGATCATTATATTAAAAATGTTTATTTACAGCATTTTTTTTATTTCAATGCTAATATTATTCTGTTATCAAGGCAAGATTTATAATTACACAAATAAATGATAACACTTTTTTTATTCAAAGAAAAATTAAAGCATATATGTCAAATCTTCACCGATATCATCATCAAATCTTGACATTTTCCACCCGTACAAAGATCGGAAGATTCCAAATTACAACGGCGCAATTTTTTTCCGATTGCACACCGCAGCCGTAGCCCTTTCCAAATAGAGATGCCGCAATCGATCGGCGACACTTTCTCCGCAGGATTTCACTTTCCTTTCCTCTCTCGTCGTACACCTTTTTCCGTTCGTCATCCACCGTGACGTTCGTCACGTCAAAGGTCGCCAAAGTCCCCCAGCCGAGGCGACTACGTGACGAGCGAAACGATGTTGTCTTTTGTCGGAACTGTGGTGGGATTCGGGAATACGAGTCCCGGGGCCGTTTTTCCATTTTTCCACTCACGAGTGGGTCAGTATAAAATATCCTGCCCTTCGCGGGATCCGCTGGAAATATTCTGTGTCCGGGCCAGGACACGGCGATGTCTAGTGTCACTTCAGGATGTCGTGTCGGCTCCGAAAGTGCTTTTTATTTCTTTATATTTTTTTTTTTTTTTGCGCTTTCCATTTTTTTTCCACTTTCTCGCGCCGAAACTCGGATTCGTTACGATTCGCAACCTCAATAACTTTCCATTACAATCCTTCTTTGCCGCCTCGTACCCGTATATCATAATACCATAAATTCAAAATCGAATAACTTTTGAAAGGTAATTTCTCGGATAATACATTCATTCCATAAATTATTTACTTGCGAATGATTCAAAAACCTCACCAGACTGATACTCTTAAAGATTTATCAAAAAAAATCTATAAACCCACTCGGACAGTGAATGGGAGCAAAGTATACCCCATCAGAGCACTAGTCACGTACACTTCCGTTGTTGACATCGTTTGTGATAAATATGGAGAGCATCGTTGCATCGTGCACATCAATATTCATCCGACGTCGGTCAAATGACGACCGAGTCGGCGGACAGGACTATTTATCAATCGGCCATTGCACATGCACATGCACATGCTGTGGCACATGCAGGCCTGACACTTTTCTGTAATTGTTTCTGAAATAATTAAAAATATATAATTATTTCATTTTTTCAATCAATTGATTCGATTTAAACATTTTGTATTTCTTCTTATAACTATGTATATCTAAATAACTATGTATGTATTATACTTGTACGTATGTTAAATAAAATTATTTGATTAAAAATATCTGATTAAGTTTAATTTTCATTTTTGAAAAAGTGTAAGTTTGAATTTAATAAGTGTTACTTTGAAATGAAAAATTTCTAATTTGGATTAAAAAACCTGTATAGGAGAAAAGTTTCCGTACATAAGAAGATATTAACACCATCGTTGTATCAGCAAAATAACAAATTGTAAACTCTCCAACTTTATGGAAAGTACCGATTTATATTAATTATCCAATTCAAGTGAAAAATGATACAGTCAATAGATGGATATTTTTTCATATAATAGCCCAAAAATAATTTTTGACGAGTTTTTAACTTTTTTTAAAGAATCTTGTATTGAGCATCATTTTATATGTTGTGGGCGATAAATAAATATTAAGGACATTATAAAGTGAGTATTAAAAAATATGATCAATAGAAAATATAATTTTTGCATTGAAATGATTAAGAGGTGACAACATCGCCAAAATAAAGTCTTCCTTCACAGACAACACAATACAATTGCCAACGCTTCCTTTTCTTAAAATTTTAACTCCATTTAATTTTAATCACATTTTAACATTTTGGTTCTATTATATTATAAAAGTTGTTAATAATGGTCAAGCAGTTAGTATTTGTGGTGTTATCAATCCATTATTTATATTCATTCTAATGCACGTTTTATTCTTTTTAAGATACAGATATTCTTTCAGTGATCAAAAGGCTATTTTGACTGCACACATTTCGATGCTTATGCAAAATGCGGATATTATTTTTTTAAATGCACATTTATTTTACACAAAGCTCGTTCAAATTGTCCAAACTGAAATTCCAGACTTTCAACCATACCCTGTATGCACTCGGCCACCGGTACTTGCAATAGGCGCATTCATATTATACATACACGTGCATTCCACGTTCCATGATGTGCATCAATCATGCGTTCGTGACGAGCTTGTGACGAATTTGGCAAAGGAGACCGACTTCGGCACAAAACCAAATATGCGTATATATCAATTAGACCGTCACCGCAATATGAATAATTCATTTTGCGAGGCTTGATTAATAGCGCGCTCGAATCCAAGAAAACCCCATATCAACTTTATTCAAATGTGAAAACACACGACATAACCAAATTATTCAAACTAACATGAAACCAAAGTGACCCTCCGAGTGCTGGCCAATCGAATTTGCGAGCGAGTGCATTTTTCGGTCGGTGTCCTCTTGTGCACTTTATTTGTTTCGATCCTGGATGCAGAAATAATGTATGTAGGTGGCCGTTTGCACAGGCCAGTTCAAATAGCGGGCCGCATCTAAATTAATTTACGAGAATTTTTATTGAATTTGACGGACACGTCGACATGTGCGAACCCCCGTGTGTTTAGCCTGCGACTTTTGCGACCTTCCCTAACGCGGACGTCGAAACTTTCAAACTGTGGCGACTCGTTTTTGAATTAAATGTATAAATTATATCATTAAATTTATATTATTAATGTTTTATCCGCGTTTTTTTAATAATTTCGTTTTATTTTTAACGATTTTTTTCAGTAAAATTACTTATGGTATATTAGGACATGTATGAATTTACGTATTGAATTGAATTTGAAATTAAAACGAATTACTTGTGTATTAGAATAATATACGATATGCATTATTTTTAGTGCATTAAAGAATCTCATGTTGAGCATGATTTTTTTGTAGTAAAAAATTTTGTGGATTATAAAATGAGTATTAAAAATGATGAAATGGACAATAGAAAGAATAGTTTGTGTATTGAAATGATCGAGAGGTAGCAACATCGTCAAAGTAAAGTCTTCCTTCACAGACAATATAATACAACTGTCAACTGTCAACATTTCCTTTCGTTAAAATTTTAATTTCAATAATTTTATTCCATTATAAAAGTTGTGAATAATGAACATGCGGTTGGTATTTTGCCCTGTTCACCTTTTTGACTTTGCCGATCCTTTTTTCTGTTCATTCTAATGCACGTTTTATTTGATTTAATGTACAGATATTTTTTCAATGATCAAAAGGTTTTTTCGACTGCACACATTTCAATGTTTTATTCAATTTTATTGAATGGCAGGTTAAATTAAATGCACATTTAAATTGTCTTCGTAACATAATATTCAAATTCATCAAAAAAAAAATTCAAATGGTACAACAAAAAAATAATATACAATCGAATACATTTTAATTTCAATCGTCAAAATAATTAAAGCGAATTTTATTTTTATCATAATTTTCTTCGATTGATGTTTGAGAAAAATTGTGAAAGTGGGCCGAAACCTTCCACATATGTAAAATTACATTAAAAAAAAGTGCCTCTTCCACAGTTTGAGACATCCGTCCGTATTGAAAATTGAACATTCGATTTGACCGTTTGACCATTGAACTGCGAGAACAAACTGTTTGCCATCGCAAATCCTTTGTATCAACAGGGACGCCGATTGGACTCCGAACGGGAAATCAGGAGCGCACACACAATTATTACAGTGGACAGGGTCACCATGGTGTACATACTTTCCTACACTGCCTTCGTGACGATCACTATAACTATAACTAAATACCGGCGACGGTTCGAAATCAGCTGTACAAGCACTTTTTATTCCCTTTTTACGACGTATTTCAATGTTCGCTTCGATTGTTTCAACGGTTTTTATTTGTGTTTTTTGTAGTTCGGATTTTTCAATTTATGCTTCGATTATTATGTTATTTTGTATTATTATTTAAAATTGTCGGGTTTTAAAAGGACTCGTATTTAAATTGGATCGTTATTTTTACAAAAAGCAAAACTAAAAACTAAGCAACTTGTCGTTAAGCACAGTTCATATTTATATAATAATTAAGAAATCTGATCGGAAACGATTGGATTTGTTTAATAGTTTCAGATTTTTTTCCCAATTACTGCATAAAAAAGTTATTATATCTACATTGTTAAAAAAATATATATATGGAACTCTGTAATTTTAGATATAAAATAATTGCAATTTAAATATCAAAAGTCTAATCAAGATAGTCCCATCACTAATGAGTTAAGCGATAATTCATGAATTCAAAAGATTTTTATTATATGTGTGTGTGTGTTTTCATTGCTAAATCACGAGCTTTCGTCACTGTATTTCGGAAAAAATATGGATTCGTTCAAATTGTTGTATCAACCCATTATCTTATAGATTTTTTTCTTTCTTTTTGGAATATATATGTACTTACTTATTGATAAATAAATCAGGGAAAAGATTTTATATTATTTTTATACTAACCATGGCAGGATATAGAATACAAAAATAAATAAAAAGTAATAATTATAAATAAAAATATAAATACAAAAACTTTGATAAAAATTGAAAAAAAAAAATTGTGGATTCAACTTAGGACCAACGTTCAGGAACATTTCACCGTTAACCTGTACAAAAATTAAACGAACCCACCCCGAAAAACACCCAAAACAAAAACTAAAAACCCCAACGCGCACACCTCGAACATTCCTTCCGCGTCGAAAAACCCAAATCCAAAATCAACACGGCGTCACTTTCGAAATTCGCCGTGAACTTCTAATCGACTTTGCGTGTCCCGTTCGCAATCAAGCGTCCGAGTGAGAGTCCGAGAGTCAACACATTAGTTGCGGCGCTCGCCCTCGAGGGCGCCACCGGCGCGGAACAGATACGTACAAGGGAACCGCATTAGTAGGCGCCTCTTCCACTAGAACCGGCCCTGGTCCGCTGATCAGCTCGAGCGGAATGATCTCCGAATGAGGCTGATGGCCGGATGTTGAAGATGTGGAGGTTTTAATGAGCATGTGCGTCGGATGTGTGGTTTTTCTTTTTCATGGCGAGTGTGAGTATACGAAAGCAATCGAGTGTCAAAGTGGATGCGTTTACGTTCACTCTTGATCGGGCATGGGCGAAAGGTGGATCGCAGGCTGATTTTATCCAGCACATATCGATATGTATGTAATAACTAGCTAAACCCGGCAGACGTTGTCCTGCCAGTCTATATTATAACTTTTCATGGAGATCGGCTAACCGATATAGAAGTTGGTATATTGCAGCGCCACCTGGTAGGGAGATGCAACAAAGTGGGTAAAAAAAATGAATTTTCCACGAAAAAATACAGATAGGTGCCAATTTTCAAGGTGATTGGTTGAACGGTGCAGAAGTTGATATGCTGCAGAGCCACCTGATGGGAAGCTGCAACAAAAAGGATAGCAAAACCTTCTCTATAAAAAAAATGTATATATACAAACATCCACACAGCTGACTTAGGAAGCTGGCATGGAGTGGGGTGCATGTAACAGGCGGGATAGTGGGCTTCCCCTCCGAAATGTACAAACATCCATTTTTATATGTTCAGATGAAAAAAATATTTTAGAAAAGTTCTAAACAGACGAAGTCAATGAAATAAGCATGTCTCGGGTTATGTATTGCATATTTTACCTAACTCCTAACCTGATCCGACTCAAAACTTCGATCAAAACAAATTAAATAGCCAAAAAAACCTAATCAAGCCAATCTTAACCAAATTCAACCTTACCTAGCCCAATCTAACTCTGACGATGTGTATTTATAACCGATCCAAATATAGATGGACCGAAATACATTAAATAAAAATAAGTTAGTAGAGTAAGGAAATTTCCATAAAGTATGAGAATTAAAATTATAAATTAATTTTCTGTTATTTTTTATTAGCTTGTTTCCGTTAAAAAACTGAGTACGTTATTTATTCAGACAACCACCACTATCTATCTTACAGATTTTTTGGCTCGCGATACCAGGATAAATTTTCAATCTGGCCCGCTGTCTGAAACACTTGTCCATCCCTGCATCTTGACCTCTCATACTCATGCTCATATTTATATTATACTAGTGTCCACACTCATGCTCATACTCATGCTCACTCTCATGCTCACTCTTATGCTCTCACTCATGCTCATATTCCGACTCACGATTACACTTACATTGACGATCATGCTCACACTTAAACTCACACTCATACTCACTCATACTCATACTCATACTCAATTTATTTTACATTTTTAATTCCTATTAAATTATCTTTTCTGTATCTCTAACAAGTAATAAATAAAGTACAACGATGGAAATAGAAATATGAACTCTTGGTATTCAAAAATATGTCAATATTTAGAAAGGAATCCCAAATAAATCAGATATAACTATTATAATCAAATTCATCTACTGACTTATAATGAATACCCATATTGCATAATTGATTACTTTACTCATATTATTAATTAAAATTCAACAATATTTTAACACATACAAATTTATTTTGCAATTCAATTAAATTAAAAATAAAACCACTTAAAACTTAACGCGAAAAACGCTTCTCTAACTTTCATGAAATGTACTAAAAACGCATACTAGTACATCTAAAAACGTGCTACTGAAAAGGGCCCGCAAAGTGCACCGAATAAGTTGATACCGTTTGAATGGTACACGTCAGTAAAATTGTACATTTCGTACATACAAATACGGGGGGGTTAAACAAAACTCAACAGTTACTTTTTCAACTAAATATATAATTTGATGATTGTTAAATAACTTTGTTAAAATTATTATATCTCATGATCAATATTCAGAAAGTTTTCGTTAATTTCCAGACTACACGTTGTATATATCATATAAAATTGTATGGTAACGTTGCACAGCCTAGCTGAAAGTTGGAATTTGAGCAGCGGAGCGTGCGCCTGAAATCCTCGAACCTCGACTTCAGCCACTCGGATAGACTTGTGCCTACTCAAATTCAAACGTCTATATTATTTATGTATTCTGAGAATTTTAATTCAGGATAATGTTTCAGGAATCAATTTTTGAGGCTTTCAATGGAAAAAAATTGATTTATATGACGAATGAAGGACATTCATGATACGACACAAAATCATATTCTTTTATACTTTTAAAAATTTTCAACTTAAATTTATTAAAAGTTGCATTTGAATATTTTTAATATAAAAATTTAATTTGATCATATTCTATAATATTTTTTCTCATTTCCCGACCGCGATTTTAAAAACAAAAAATCAACGCTTAACCATATTATTATACATACATACGTGAATTTTCAGCAAAAATATTTTTGCTCAACAATTTTCGCAAAGGGGCATTTTCGCGAAACGAAATGCGGCAGGCAAGCAAGCAAGGAGGCTCTCTTTCGAGTGCAACCGCAACTTGTTAATCTGATGCTTGGAGTTTCCCTTTTACGGCCTCAGCCACCGGAAAAATTCTTCGGCCTCAAAAGTGCACAAAAGTGTGCACGTGCACCCTCCTCATACATGAGTTTCATGAGTTTTCAACAGGAGAAACTTGCAGCCCGAAATGCGATATTTCGTCGGCAAAAAGCTGCCACGCATACTCGTGTATAATGTGTCTCGGAAACGGAAAAATTAATTTTGTTTATTCGTATTAACTTTTTCAAACTTGAAGCTGTTTAATATTTTCCACGTATATACAAACGGGTTTAACTCAAAACAAAGAGAACTAACGATACAAATTGAGCCAATTTGCCGGAAAGGTGAGTGCGATATTAAATCGGTATAAAAACTGCAGTTCTAAACATTTTCAAAGTATTTACGATTATATGTTACTTCACGTTTAAGACTAAAACAAAATTAATATTTTGAGGCGCTTAGAACATTTATACTTCGGAAAATGAGATAACAATATTATGAAGACTGCAAGTTTATGATGAAGCATGTGCAACACTGAAAAGTTTAACGACGCTAATTAAACGCGAAATTGGCGAGTCTGTTCTATACTTGTTTAAAGTAAATGGATACATTTTCAAAGCCTCAATTATTGTTCTGAATCATATATTTTTTGATATAAAAAAATAATCGATCGATCCAAATCATATTAGACAAAATCGCATCAGAAAACTTTCCGAATATAATATATGAATTTTTCCAATTAGTCAAACTCACTTTCGCATATTTCGCGCAGATTTCGGTGAGGAAATTAATTCGCGCGAATTTTCCACCGGCCCAAATTTGAATGTCAATAGGAAAAAGGCGGAAATTTTAATTGCGACCGCACGCAGATCGGGACTCATCCGTTAATTTGGCGATGACCCGGCGACCGCGAGACGGCGACGAATTTAATTTAAAAGTTTTAATGCGAATTTACGCGCCAAAGCCGCGGAAAAGAGGAGTAAAAACGGAGCCCTGGGGAAACTTTGAAGAGGGTGCGCGCTTATATATTTGCGTCGCGTTTCCAAAACAATATGGCGTAAGAGTGCAAAATAGTGCGTTCGTGTTACGCTTGTGTTCGTGCAAAGTTTTGCTTTTTGTTTGTGTTTGAAAATTGTAAAGTGATATTGTATATTTTGAGAAGATATTAAATGTTTTTTATGTATGGGGTGACTCATCGGGCGCCCTTTTCGTAGAAAAGACAAGAACACGTGGTCATTTGATTCGATTTTTTTTATTAATTTACATAATAGATATGTTGTGATTAATTATGGAGTACGATGTTGCCTATGAAGCTGTCGATGTTGTTTTAAAATACTATAACCCTTTTGTTCAAATTTTCGAAGACTTTTTCTAAGTCAGAAAGCTCAATTTTAGCAATAACTCCAGTAAATTATTTGTGGTTTGTTAGCATACACTTTGGATCAAACAAAACGTAAAAGGAAAAAACTGAATAGCGTCAAGTCAGCATTAATATTTCTAAAAAACTTTATCTTATAAAATGTCTCTTCAATGTTTATATCATTCAATTGATTCTACAAAAAGTTTAATATCATGTTACAATATCTTACCCCATTTTGACCAAATACATTTAAAAAAAAAAAGGTCTAATTACATGTGTTTTAACAATAACAAAATTTTCATCTTTGAAAAAGCAATCTTTTTTCAATAATGACGAATTTCAAATATTAGAGTTAACAAAATTTAAACCCAGCATACCAAATAATAAAGCATACCTAATAAAACACCTTATACGATGTCTTTAGAATCCATTGTTTTTTCACCACATGATGGTTACTAATAACAAGAAAAAATTATTAAATTTTTAATATACAATACAACATACAGTTCAACTAGAGTTTTTCTTATATTATTGACAATAATAAATCATAGTATTTCAAAAAAATAAACTGTTACATTATATAATATTTTCAAATGGTATCTGGTGCAGAATAGAGTAGCACATAACTTTTCACGCACCATATTTACTACAAGCCACATAAAAACCGAACTGTCTAGATTCCAGACTAGGATCTAAACCCCATACGGAACCATAGAGCTGGGGTTTAATTTATACACGAACTGTCGACCGCAACGGGACGAACCACGGCCCTCAGATGCGACGCCACTGAATCACCGATGCAGTGCAACATATAGGGAGACATACGCGTCTATATCTTAAAACATGCAAATTGTATATACTGAGTATTCAAAATCAAAATTAACAATTATAATCTGTGTCATATCGATTGGATTAATCTCGATTGTTTCGAATGGAAATCATACAACAAGAAGCACAATCGTCTATTGTTGGATCAAAACAATTTGATCGAAGATGGTTTATTTATATTAGAAAGGTCATTTTGTATTTTGAATGTTGTTTAATGATGATTCATAAGTGAATATTTATTTGCTGCAATTTTGATCAAATAAATGTTTTTATTTTTATTCAGTTGAAATTGCGAGTTGTGGGGTGTTTTCCTCATACGTTCTACACTTTATAAGTTTGTATAAATTTTAGAATTTCCTCTGTCGAAAATTTCGACCGTTGACCCGAGGAAACGCACGGATGCTAACCGCACAAACCGCAAGTTTCACGTTTACTTATCACGCATTGCGTCGTCGATAAATCAGGTAGTTGTTGCTTGTGCGCTTTGTACTGTCCAAATGGTATGTGTTTGGTTTGCTTCTGTTTTTATTAAATTGCAGTCAATTTTTTTAATCCAATATACTTTCTACTATATTTTAAAACTGATCATTTTGATGAAGAACACTTGCAAAATTTAAAAATATAATCATATCGAATTACTCAGTTTATGTATGGATGTCAAGGTGAATTCAAGTTTGGCAAAGAAATATTTTGAAAACACATACTTAAAGTTATTTACTTAAGAGGTCATACTACCTTAAGATTTTTTTAAAAATCGATTATTTTTTCGCTTGACAAATTGATTATATTTTTGAAGGTATTTTAAGTTTTTAACAATTTATATAATTAAATTTTTACAAAAAAAAATTACCACTTTAAACAATCAACAGTTCACAAAACCTTTTCAAAATCGATCCCCAACAGTAAATTTTAAATTCAAAATCAAACTAAACTAGACAAACCCAATATACCCCTATCCTAAAACAACACAAATACATCCCCGAAACGAAACATTCGAACCTCCCACACCCCTAAAACCAAATGCACCACCAAATAAAGGACCCTCGGCCATTTTAAGTCAGGTAATATGCGTCCAGCAAAGAAGAGCGATAGATTACACAAGCGCAGGCTATTTTCTCGATCGGCAATAAATTGGGCGTCCGCAAGTATTCCGAAATTAAACGGAGACCCCTCGTCGGTCGTCAATTACACCTGTTAACGAATAGTTTACACCGACTACATTTTATTCTTGCTGTCCCTCGTCTCGCACCCGTAGTGTACGTATAAGGCCCTCTCTGTTCCGTCTTTTGTTTAGCGCGGGAAAATTATTTGAATTTTCGCGACCCCGCTGTAGGCGGAGGGTGGAGTGTCTCACCGCTTCGTAATTTAGTGTGTTTAATTGCGATTCGAAATTGGATTTTTTTGAGTTTACGTTTTTAATTTTGATGTTGGGTTTAGTTTTTGAATATTGATGTTTTAATTAATTGATGATTCTTTAGAAAATTTAAACTTTTTCTAGTGAAAAATCTAAAATGAAATTGATATGTATTATATAAATAGTTTTTCATAATGATGTAAATCGATACTATTGACCCCGTTAGTCTCTAACGTAAATTGAAATTTAAACAGTTTTAAATTTAGATATTATATAAACTATAGTTTTAATTAAAATAATTTGGACAGAACTTCCATCCAAATGAACGTTACAAAAAATGTATAATGTAAAAAAAAATTGTCGCGTAAAATCATCAAAAAACATCATTTTTTTTATTTAATAATAATAATTATATACATAATATTTTGTAATGCACCAAAATTTATCATCGTGGCATAATAATACATTTTTGTACACTGTATTAAAGTGAAAAAAAAACATGTAAATAGTAATCGGTTATTCTTCCTTGAACTGTATTATTTCGGAACCGCGTAAAAAGAGTATTGGATGTATTTTTCTTGAGAATTTACTTATAAAAAATTTAAATTCATAAAAACGCTACATTTTTCTAGACTAATACAAAAAAATATCGATTATCTACCCGCGACATCCACATCCAAACTACTCGCATCATTTTTACCAATCCACCCTCAACCAACAACAACCACCCGAACCCGAAACACCTAATCTCGAATAAAACAAACAAAAGACGCACATTCTCGGAACGAGCAACAACACTTCATAAGCACACACGCCATCGTTCGGTTTATACTCCCATGGGAGGCACGGCGCACGCAGACAGCCACTTGACAAATCCACATACGGTTATTAAAATGTAATTGAATCCCGCGGGGGGCTGATCCCCAATTAGGCGGGGGCCTCCTTGTCACCTGACGGATTAGGGCTGCGCCCCCCGACGCGGGCCTGCGCCCTTCGAGGGCCCCCGAGTCGAAATCGGTTGGCGTTATCGTCACCGCGAAACTCTCACTTCTGAGGTATTGTAATTTGGTTGGGATATGTGAGGAAGGTTGGAGGTTATGTTATAATAAACTAGTGGGTGGCCTGTTGAGTTGTAATTGATTAAAATGAAATATTTAATTTGAGAATTTTAAATAATTTCAAGGGTTTGTTTTTAACGTATTGAGTATAAATATAGCAACGGAATTTTAACAATAAATCAATGATATAGGCCAGTGGTTGACAAACTACTACCCATAGGTAATTGAACTGCCCACTACGATGTTTTAAGTTTCCCACCAAGAGAATATGATAGTTTATTTTTATTTTAAATATCATATCTTTACTTTAAAATATCATATTTTCTTGGTGGGCAACTCAAAAAGTCGTAGTGGGTAGTTCAATTACCCGCGGATAGTAGTTTGCCGACCACTGATGTAGGCTATTGTTTTAAAAGTGATTATGGGCTATTTATTCATATCCTGAGATATCAAAAGGCTTGCGTTTGCATAAATACAAAAATATTGGTCATATTAAAAAATTCTGTTTTTTTTTATTATTGCCCAAAAATAATTAATATTCTATTTTGTAGCTATAGATGGACTTATACCACTTTCAATCACTAATTTTAAAAAATATAAACAATTTCAATTTTAAATTTATATTTTAATCGAAATTGGCTTTTCTGAAATGAACAAAAACTAAATATTAAATACAGACATGTAAATAAACGAAAATCAACTTAATTAAAAATGAATTGCAGTTACATTATATTATAATGAACTTATAAGCAATCTTGTACTAAAAGTAAATTACTTCATCGAGATAACTAATAAAAAACTTTTTCTTTCTTCATAAACAAGAAAAGCCAAACAAATTGAATAATTAAAAACGAATTCGTGAAAAAACTATTTTAATAATAATTTTTACGAATGGATTTATTCCACTTTAAAAAAATCATTCTTGCGATAACATTGTACAGTTCAATTAGTTTCGATTAATTCAAGAAGATATTAAAAAAAATTACGCAGTATAAAATGAAAATTAAAAATGAAACGTGTAATAGAATGAATATTTTGCGCATTAAAATGACAGTAGGCGGCAACTGCGCCAGAGCAGGCTTTTTCTACAGGCAAATACAATACAACTGTCAACTCTCTAACAATAAGTGATAACATTTAATTTTGAATCAATGTTGATTTTGTTTGAATTCGGTTTGTCGCGATTATATCATGAACCTTGAGCGAATGGTATTTCATCCTGTTCACATTTGCGGCGTTACCCTCCTTTATTTACATCCATTCTAATGCACGTTTTTTTTCATTTTAAGGTACAGATATTTTATATTATAGAATACACACTTATTTTATTAAATGCTCAGGTTTGATGCTCGTTCAAATTGTTCCCATGGAATAATACCACTTCCACAAAAATATTTCAACTCACGCACAACTATCACAATTTAATATTTACAATAAAAAGGAATACATTATTCACAAAATTCTCATTTTATGCAGAATTAAAGCATCACACGCTCCGACGCTTCGTCGGGACGCCATTTTCTTTAAAACTCCACACCCCACAACCCGCGCCATATAATAAGTCGACATTAAACAGCACGTGCACGCGACAGACCGAATGATGCGTTTCCTGCCGACACGTGTCCGAATGGCTCTCGTTAGTGCTGCAAGCCGTGTTTATTCTGAATGCTAATAACTGCAATGCCGTGCGCGATATGTGGCAATTTTCGGATATGTTAAAGATGTGCCGATTTGGATTTTTAAGGCTATATAGATGAAACTGATTCAAGACAACACAATTTTCAAAGGTTATGTTTGTCAGTTTTTAACCATATCTGAACGAGTTTAGCTTTTGCATATAGCGCAATAGCACCTTTTACCGACCGAACTGTTAGCATATGCATTTATAAGACATGCATAATTTGCAAAAACTAATAAAAACATCCCCTATATGTAATCACGGATTTCTGAGTGTGTGTCTGTCTGTTCGTTCGTTCGTTCGTTCAAATGACGCTCACGACTTTTTATAGTAATATGGTCTTTATGCGTACACAGTTAACGTCTATAATATGATGCTTATTGCCTCCGGCTATTGCCTCTGGCTTAGCTTATATGTCACAAACACTATATGAACTATTTTGATTTTATCAATTAAATATTAAATATTCAAATCGGGTACAAATTTCAGGTTCACACAATCGGGTTTTCACATTTTATCGTTTTCCGTTTCTTAATGAAACCACAGCCGATGTTATTAACATCTGGCCTATTTACTAGTAAAACATAAACATAACCCTACAACGCGCAAGATTATTATACAAACTATGTGTAAAAATCGTTTTTAATATTTTCGAAAAAATGTCTTCTTTTTGCGTTTTTCTCATTTTTTTTCCTGAAGATCTTTTAATTTAAGGACTTCGCTTTCTAAATAACTCTGCATTATTCCACTCTCTTTGAGCAAACTCAAATATAAAAATGGGTTTCTAAGCGTCAATATAAGATGATTTTACATTTAAAAATGAAACGTACATGTGAATATTCATTTTAAAATGTAATAAAAATATAACTTTTATTTTTCAATGTTTTTTAATGAAATTTAATTTATCGGTAAACCGTAATTGGCAAATTTAAATTTTTCACACGATTGACCAATTATTATCTAAGGTCACCGTGCGACCAATCGCCCGCCGTTTTGTATCTCTAATAACTCTCATTGCGGCAATTTTCGCGCTCGAAGCGCAATTCGCGTCCACCTACGTGCGTTTATGGGATATTTTCAATTTTGAAAACAATTTTCGATGAAAAAGGTCCCTAATTGGCGAGCGTGCGCCGCCACTGAAGCTCACCCGTTCGTGAAATTTCTTTGTGGTGCCGTTTTTCGCGCGCTCAATTGCATCGAATATTTCGCTACGACTCCGCTGCATGTTTATTATGCGAATATACTTGTGTCGTTGCACGAATCCTATAATATATATGGATATTTTCGTATAATAGTACATTGAGGTGAATCAATAGTGGCCACGAATTTTTATGTACGAAATAAAATAAATGTTTAAAAAACATAATATTATAATTTGATTTGTATTTCGAATGAATTCGTACAATTATAAAGGTTTTGATTTCAAATTAATATATATATTTATATAATATTTCTTATTGAAGCACCTCGATTTATACATGCTCGAAAAATCGTCCGAGGAATTGCTGGATGGCGAAATATCGAAGCAATCAACGTTCAATCTTGTTAAAATTTGAAAAGACAGCTTTCTCATTTAAAAATAGAGAATTTTTTCAGTTAAATTGTATCTCATCGCTTAAGAGAAGTATTTTTTCAACGTTGAAATAATTGGAGCAATTTTTCAAACGAGCATGAAAAGCGAAATCGCGATCTGATAATCTGCTATTTTATTTTACTCAATAATTGCTGAAACGATTTTCTTATGAAATTTTTTCTTATATATTTAACAAACAAAAAATCAACCCTCTTACTAAATCCTATAGTGTGACACGTATTTTTACATCTAAAAATAACACATAAAATACGACAGCATAAAATTCTAAAATCCGACTTATTCGCATATAATCCTCATCCTCCCTTCATATACTCCCCATATCATAATATCGAATCACAACACAGGCAGACTTCAACTTTCTTATACAACAAATTCTTATACATAATTTTTACCAATAAAATAAATCATATATAATTTAGAGACTTATTCCTTTACAATTACATTCATCAATATTTTTGCTATATGAACCTATTTCCACTAATTAATAAAGTCAAACTAGTTATCTGTGATTGAGCTTCATTCTATATTTTTTATTGTCTTGAGATCAATCAAATGAAAAGTTCGAAGTATTTATGGTATTTTTGAAAGTTTTCGACCTTCAATATGTTGATTCATAAGTCTTAAACATCCTGTATACCGATCGAAAAATCGAAGACACGGCTCGAACAATTTTCCCCACTCGCGATTCATAAATCTACACGGCCAATTACTCGAAGAACCGAAAGCGAACGGGGGGATGTTTTCCTCGCCATTTTTTTTTTCCCGCGGATTTTTCACTTTTTCAGCCCCGCGCCCCGGTTCATACATTATAACGTGCGCCTTAAAAGTATTCCCGTGTTCTCGGCAGATATCTCGGGGGGCGGCCATAACTTTAGATAAGCATAAGTTATGTCCTTTGATTATGATCGTTCGCTTTTCGCGCTACCGTGCCGCGCTCCTCTTCCCGAAAGTCGAAAAATTAAGAAAAAATATAATGCGTTTTTTATATGTTTGACAATTTTTCTGGCAACTTTTGATGTATGAAGATGGCTAAGGCTTTTACGATGATGTTCGAAAGGAATCTGCGAGCGCAACGACCATATTTTTTATGCGTTAAAGATGAAATTCATATGAATAGTTTGTTACGTTGCATTTTCTAATCGATAAATAGGTAAAAAATAATATTGCATTTCAATTCATTAAGATTGGGATATATTATTTAAGAAGATTTGGTATGAAAAAATTCACGGGAAATGGCATCTTATCTAGATGCGGGAAAAGCAAATTAATTTTTCTAGTGATATATTTTTTTGCGCGAAAATTAACGTCGCAAAAGTTTTTGTTCTGTGATACGTGTGAAAAATGCTCGGAGCGTTTTTGTAAAAAAAATCAGATTTTTTTATTCATTCGTTCGAGTGTCCTATTGAGGGAAAAAAATAAGAAAACTTTTTTATCTTTGCGTGTATTCGAAATACAAGGAATTGCTTTTTTGATAATTTTCGGCTCGTCGGCGAATGAATTATTCAAAGCGCGAAAAAGTAATACTTAAATTTTCGACGATTTGCAATTCATCTTCGCACGTTTGGACAAGTAGTCTTTTAAGTGTTCTGTTTTTTTTCATCTATTTTGAATCGAAAAATAAACAAAAAACACTAATATGCCGCATTTATGTATTTTAAATATTATTTTGACACTTTAATACAGCTTCCTTAAAAATTTTGATACTTAACGCACTTCAGGCAGCAATTTTGGAATACACCGTTACAGGGCAAAGCATTGCCGTAGTTTTTAACATTAAATCCAAATTAAATCCTAAACAGGCGAATTTACAATACTAAATTATAACACCCGCCAATTAGCCGCTTCCACAATAGACCAGCTAACAAGATGAAATCCGTTACATTCGCTTCCCCTCCGAAAACGCACTGATTAAAATTTTAACGAACGAATTAAACTTCAAGAGATCGAGATTGGAACTTAAGAAGCCCCATCCGATACCTTTTAATACGATATATAATATTTTTCCAGCTGAAAGATTATAATATCGCGGGCGTCTTATTAATGCGTCGCCGCCGCGAATTTATGTAAATGCGACAATGAACAGAAATGATAATAGAAAAGTTTCGGTTTTTCGTCTCGGAAAAGTGCCCAGGGGGAAAACGTAGACGCTTTTCTTCGATGGGTGAATTAAAACGCCACCGCGGTTGATTAATTATGCATTTCGGGCCATTTCTGGGAGAAATATTTGATTTTCGCAACGACACTAGGCCGAACTTCGATGTGGATTAACGCTTAAGGTATTATGTGTACATTTTCTAGTGTAATTTGAATTTATCCAGATTTTAAGGCTTTTAAAACTGTTTTAATTTCATTGAAAGTTTTAAATTACTTTCTGAAAATCATTCATTATTAAATCATCTCAGGTTAATCATTAATTAGTTATTTCAAATGAATTTTATACATTTTTTTTTTCGATTACTTATTATTGGCATATTTTTTATTGCAACCTTATTCATATTTATATTATACTTAAAAATTTGAAAGGCAATATTTTATGAAGAAAAATTAAAGTAGTTTTTTCATTAGAATTTGAAACAATAAAAATTCAAAAGCTTCAATATAGGCTTTTCGAACAATACACGAAAAGCACTCACAATAAAACCCATCCATTTTGCATATTCATAAAAAAATAAAACAACACAAAAACCATTTTAAAACACTAAAACACAAATTCAACAATCAAAACCGAACGAAAAAAACCGGCCAATTTTCCACACGACAACTGCGAATTTCCACCGCGGAAACGCGGCCTCCCCCAGAAACGAAGAGCGGGATTTATGAATTTTAACGAGTGTTAAGTGTGCCGACCATTAACATAAAGCCTGGCTTAATTTATTTAAATGTGTATCCATTTTATCTGCGGACATTAGCATCTCTCCTCGCCGCTCGAAAGTGATTTATTCGAGACGCGAAAGGAAGCTCATTTCCTCGCCGATCGCTCCGTGGACTTTACACGTCACTTTTCGCTATCCGCTTCCGATTTTTTTTGCTTTTCGTATTTTTAAATATTCGCCTTTTCGTATATATTTGAATTTTGCGAAAATTTTCTGCGAGAGGTTGTTTTAATTCGAATTTGCGTTGTCGCTTTTGCACGCTTCGTGTTTGTCGCGGAAGATGTCTAATGGGGCTTTTGATAAGTTTGCTGTGATTAATCATTTTCATATGTGATGTTTTCATGTTAAAATAATATAATATGAAAGATAAATTAATTTAAAATGAATTATTTAAATTTATGAAAAAAAACTTATAATAATCATTACGTTGAAATTAATATTTATTTGTACAATAAATTCATTCATCGTAATCGTTTATATGTAATTTAAGGATGTCATATACTGGGAATCCGGTATTTTTTTATTAATAACCGGTTTATTGGAAAACATAATTTTAAATAAAATAGGGAAACACATAACGAAAAGCTAAAAATAAATCCCAAAAAAAAAAACATTTTTCAAAAAATCAGTAAAATTACAAAAACCAACTTTTTCAAAAATATTTTCTTAAAAAAAAAAACAACACATCAAAAACATTCGAAATACAAAAAAAAACTTTTTCTTTACCAGTAAATTACCAAACCGTTAAATCACTATTAATAACCATTGAAAATACAAATATTCTTCTATAATAATGAAACTGAATATTGGAATAATGATAATCACTAACCAAATCGCATTCAACTTACTTTCAATAATACGTTAAAATTAATGAATTTATTAAAACTATATTTATAACATAAAATCAAAATACAATATATTTTATGCATAATCATTCAAAAAATAAGCAAAAAAAATTTCAAAGAAACCCCGTTCAATATTAGTTTATACACAAAATTTATTTAAAAACCACATTGTGCATAAAATTCTTAATCATCCACAATAAAAGCCATCCCGCACACAATCGAAACCTCCACAACACTTCACAAATAAAATCCGAAAAACCAAAAACCTTTCAAACCCAAAAAACGACCTTACATTTTTCCCAACACCCGAAAAAAAATCACACCCAAGCGAACCGAGAAAGAAGAACCACCCACCACCCCCGCAGAGGAGGCACGCCAACGGGGGGGGGGAATATTAACCTTTTACGGCGTGAATGAATCTCGAAAAGAATTTAATCAAAATTGAAGAAAGGATGTGCGGGCGCCTTTCTTTCATACCGGCCCGCCGTGATAAAGGAGAGCCCCGCAACGATCCTCCCTCATATTTGCCCAGAAGAGGCTTAGGGCCCGAATCCTCCCGCAAGGATATTGGCAGGGGGTGGCAGTGGGTGGTGGGTGGTCGAAATCGCGCTTCAAATAGACAAATACCCGTATTCATCGATTGAGAGCAGCGCCGACCCGAAACGACCCAATATCGAGACGCCTCAAGAAATAATTCGGTCTATTTGTATGTGGGTTTATTAAGATTCAGATTGTCGTTTTTTTTTTAGCGGTTCGAATGGTTTGGAGTTGCGGTTGTGTTGGGATATGTGCGAGTCGGTTTTGTGTGTATATTGAATTGGGACGTTTCCACATGCTAATTTTTGTAATTAATTTGTTTACCGATCTTGTTCAGGATATTCTTAATGAATTCTTCTTGTGGTAAATGTTATGTTAGATTTCATCACAAATTAATTTTTTTTCCATTTCAGATCAAATATTTCCATTTTGAGTTTTGTATTTTCCATTTAAAATTAAATACTTTCCCCAGAAGTGCGTAAGCTGGTTTAATGTATAAATCATTAATTTTCTTACCTCCATACTCATCAATGATGAATCCCATTTAAGAAGTATTTTCAAATATTAAATTTTCTGCCATGAATTTGCTTGCATACCCATCGATCAGATTAAATTTGGTAGAGATCATACAAGAGTCTGTCTTTTCTGTTACATTGATAAATACTACATGAATATTTACAGGAAATTGCTTGGAGCAGATGCCAATAAGCGTTATAAACTAGCATATTTTTAAAAGCGTTATGTAATCATTTAATATTCTCTTATTTCTTTTTTATCTGTTTTCCAGTCATTAACTTTCATAATTATGATTACATCTAAATATGAAAATAATAAAATTTGAAAAGGAGAACTCAATTTCAAATGGAAAGTATTTGATTTGAAGTGGAAAACATTCAACTAGAAGTGAAAAACCTGTACCATAGCTGGAAATTTAATAAAAAATTTACATAAAAAAAAGTTTTTTCTTTATTTACAAAAGACAATTTGTTATATTTTTGAAACTAATATTTATATTTTTTAATAGGAAATAATAAAAAATATCGAGATTTAAAAAACATTCAAACAATGTGATTTTTCTAAATGTATACATGTACGTATAAATTTTAATAATTCTGTAATTATTATGAATAGTAAAAAATATAGCATTAATTATTGTCTTAATAGACGAAAAAAAATATGATTTGTAAAATCTAATTTCAAAAAAACTGACAATAAGTTTTTTTTATATAAATTTAAAAAACGCTATCAATTTTTATCGAAACTTATAACTTTGAATAATTTCTTCAATGATTTTTTTAATAAAAAATCAAAAATGCAACATTTCGAAATTTATCGTTTCGAAATCAATAAACAAAGCAACTTTTTACAAACACACCAACCACTACACTCACACACGAAAACTTCCCCAAAACCCCATACACACACCATCAAACTCCCACACAAAGAACAAAAAAACAGTAAAGATCCCAATATCGAGATACGATTTTTTATCATTCACTTTTCAAGGATCATTGAATACACCGACCGGGACGTATCCGAAATCTAATCACGGCCACCTATATATTTCACCCCATAATCCATGGGAGGATAGACAGCGAATTGCATCGTCCCCTCGAAGGTGGACCATTTTTATCTTCGCGCTCGAACGGTTCGACTCGTTTTTTTTTTACCCAGGCGGTACAGTTGAGTGCCGATTTAAGCACGTCCTCTGATACTCTTCGACAGTTTCGACAAGAAAGTTTAATGTATGTAGTGTTGCTAGCTTGAACATTGACTACTTTTTAACAAACAATTTGTATGTGATTTTATTCGTTTTTGAAATGATAATAGTAATAGTTCTTAGTAAGATTTTGATTTTATCGAATGGTTTTATATAAAGAACTAAAACGTATACCAACTTATTTTGACAGAATTATTATTATATTATTGCGATAATTATCATCATATTATCGATTACGGAATAATATTATTCACCGATTTTGTTCGAAAATTTGTCATTCAATTGTATAATACTTTTCACAGTACCAAACCATCAAAACTTCATTTTAATTAAGAGGGATCAATTTTCATATTTCAACTACCCTGACTTTTACTACCAGTAATTTTTCACTCCCTGATTTTTTTTAAATAATATGGTAGGAATCTCAAAAAAATTTTAAGCTTATTAAAATTAAAGCTTCATAAAAACTTCAGCTTTGTAGTGAAAAAAAGACGATAGTCATCTCTAAATATTTTTCTTTTTGAAACTTTTTAAGTTATTCTTCTTTGATTTTTTAAATTTTTTCTTGAAAAGCAATTTATTTTCGTATTTTAATAACACGAATATTTTAAATATCGATTTTCATTTAAGTAATATATTATTTAATTATCCGATCAACCCAAGATTTACGATTAATAAATTCAATTTTTTTTTAAATATCTCATTTCAAAATTAATCCACCTTTCCCTTATCACTTCAAAATATATATTCAAAAATTTTTAAGACATCCCATCTTAAAACAGAACCAGATTCGTTACAGCGACGAATTAAGCTCAAGCCCTACGTTATTTCGCGCATCGAAAATTACAAATGAAAAGCGGTTGTCTTTGTATTGAAACCTTCGCAAAAGGAAAAGGAAACGAGCTGGTGGGTGGCAACGGGCGGTTTTCGGGCTATTTCAACCCCTACCAAAGGGTGTGGGTGAAAAGGAAACAGACAGCATGAAAGGAAGCCGGGGGTGGAATATTTTAACAAGAAATCCTTTTTCCCGCGGTGAGACATGTCAGTGGCAGCCATCATTTGTATGATGTGTTCCACAAACACTAATGATCTGGGACCTTTGTAAATCAAAATGGATACGTTCAATATGTACGGTTTAACCATTTTGTATCGTTATTTCGTTGTATTTGAATACAATGGATGGTATATATGTGAAAGGAGATGTATTTTTTCGGGTGCAAATTAGGTTGATTTCAAATCCATTGAAATAAACCTGTAGAATTGTTAAGATTTCAATGAAATATTGTATTTAAATTCATCCAATCCTCTTTAGAAGAAGAAGAACTGAGTTTTTACACTTTTTTAAAAACCAGAACATCCAAAGTATCACTGCTTCGAAGATATTCTCGATTCATAAACGCGAAAGTCATCGATACAACCATTCCCAACGAATTAGCGCAGCAATAAAATTTGAAAAAAATCCACCCAACCAGATAAAACCAATCCGATCGTAAAACACATAAAATTAGCGCCGAGAAAAAAATCGCACTATCTACCGAGAGAGCGCGCGCTCAATCACTCCGAACACGAATTCCTTGGGAGCGGCGGAAAAGCCGAAAAAAGCCGAAAAAGAAGCCGAAAAAGCAAACGAGCCATTGATTGGCGGCACGGGCTCATTATGCTCGAATCACACGTAAATCACCGTAATCCATGGTGCCATGGGATGGTGTGGGAGGCGGTACGCAGCCACACTAACTTACGCTGATAACGCAATCAATTCTCGACGTTCCGCATACATAGGCTCGGTGCGCATATGAATTTGAACTTTAGTATATGTGTTACAAAGATTTGAATAATAACTAAATGACGTTTAAGTGTTTTTGAATGTTAATGGGTAGGCGGTGCGGTTGGTAGATGAAATTGTTTGTGTTTTAAGTCTATTTTAAAGGGATAATGTTTGGTATTTGAAATTTTTATGAGTTATTTTATATTGGGTGATAATTAACTGCACATAAGTTTTGAAAACAATATGAACCATTGTTCAATATTTTTATTACATATTCTCGTACTAGGGGTGTCGTTATCGTTAAAACGGTTTAACGGTAAATAACTCAAATAACAGTATTGTAGTTTAATGGTAAATATTCAATATTTACCGGTAAATAAAAATAATTTGTGTTTCAAATATTTTTGACTAACCAATAATTAAATTTTCCATAAATCTGACACGTACATTGTTGGATGCGTATCATTTTAAAAAAATCTTATTTTTCAATCAAGTTTCAACTAGTTTATTATAGCAAAACCTTACGAAACTCTAATCATATGAAAAAGTCATTATTCCACAACAGATTTCAAATATTATGCCCTCCACGAAATTCCAAAAACAATCGATCAACAACCACCGTGTCCAAACAAAAGACAAAATAACCACAATCAATCGAGAAAAATCCACCCTCATAATCCGACCACACAACAGCCGTAATTAAGCGTCCGCATTACAATAGCCCTCAACGCCGTTCCGGATGTTAATTGACTCGTTCGATCGACGACGAGCTTTCGCCCGATGACTTTTATGCACCCTCACCTGAGGAAAAAAGCGTCGGGAACAACCCCGAACTGCCAAAAACCTCCCCGGCCGTGTTATCTGTCAAACGCAGGGACGATTTCGGACCCCCACGAGCAGTCATACGCGCGAATGTTATTTTTAATGACGCCAATTTGCCGGGATTCGGACAAATGAGCGCCGAACGACAATTTTTTTTTCTTTTCGATTATATTATATAATGTTTTTCGATGATCGGGTGTTTTTTGACGTGCTTATTATCACCACTTTTCACACCTTAATTGGGGACGGTCTCATCAACGCGGAGAAAAGAAACCCTTCGTCAGGATAATACGAATGGCGCGTGACGTCTCTTTTGTGATCGATGTCTGTTTTTGTGA
This sequence comes from Hydropsyche betteni, assembly GCA_028571205.2. Lineage (NCBI taxonomy): Eukaryota > Metazoa > Arthropoda > Insecta > Trichoptera > Hydropsychidae > Hydropsyche > Hydropsyche betteni. The sequence continues at coordinate 5,264,287 of JAOXNN020000027.1, read as the reverse complement.
TTTTTTTTCTTATTTATAAGTTTCTTTAATTTATTTAGCATTATTAATTTTATTTTAGATTTACGTTTTGTTGTATAATTATTTTATTGATGATGAACGTTTTGAAAATTAATATTATACATGGTATTAATTTAAATTACATTGAACCATGCTTGTGCACGGCTTAAAATTTCACGAATGTTTAAATATTATATTTATATTTGATAAAATCAGGGTTTCGTTTTCTTTGAAAATATCTTATTCTTCTTAAATATAATTTTACGAAAAATGAATTTTATATTTCTTTGATAAAAAAATCTTTAATAACTTTCTTCAGTAAGGAAAATGATATTATACAAAACCAATATCATTTCCAAACCCCACAGTCAAATCAAAATAATTCGAAATTCAAAAAAATAAAGATATAAACCCAAATTATAAAAAATATTCTAAGTCCCTCATATTATTTTGAACTATCATAAAAAAGTCAGATAATACCTAGCAACAAATGAGACCTGAAATTTCACATTTCGGACTAACGACGTCGTTCGAAAAACCGCTCTGATTTCTTCCTTAGATCGATTTCCCTTTTTTCGGCCATTATTTTATATAATATTATAATATCGTGATATTATATTGAGGCGTCACTTGCGAATTTCGCGGTAAGAAGGACACTTTTCCGATCTCTCGATTCGAAAAATGGAGTCATCCTTCGAATCATTAATTTTGGAGCCCGCGAGCGCGCCTATTCAATTTCACGCAGGCTTTGACGCCGGTTATACTCGTTTCTTTTTCTTATATTTTTATATGCATATACATATTAGAATGAGAAACATCTTTGGGATATTCAATTAATTAATTTCTTTGGAAAAAAATGATACGTTTATTGGAAAAATATACCTATTTCGTGTAATTTGATAAATTTTATATAATGCGAATATATCGTTTTTTTCAGTAGATAATCATTCACACAAAAATAATCAAATGATTTGTATTGGCAACTGGTCAGCAAATATCTGTTTATTTTATCTTGCACAATGCATGCATGGTCGCTTATCGGTTTTTCAAAATGCATTTTATAATATGTCGAACACTGATAAACATTTAACAAATAGTAATCATCATTTTATAAATATTTTCGAAAATCATAAAAACTTTAATTCCAAATGAACAATATAATTTCCATGACTCATTAAAAAATTAGGGGCTTTATTGAAAATTTTCACATAATAGTATTTCTAATTTTATGCTATAACAACAACTTTCAATAACATAATATTAAATTTTTATCCCATATTGAATAGATTATGAGTTTTGGGGTAAGTTTATTTTTAAATCGGATGATTTACATCCGATCCTCTTTTTACACTTTTTTTAATACGGTTCCGAAATAACACGGCTCAAGGAAGAAGAACAGATTATTTTTATATACGGTTTTTTCACATTAATACAGTATATAAATAAAACTTTTATTATACCACAATGGTAAGACTCGGTACAGACCAGTATATTGTAATGATTATACCAGTAAATTGGTCTGATGTTAATAATATCGGCTGCGGATTTATTCAGAAACGGAAAACGATTAAATATGAAAACCCGATAGTGTGAACCCGAAATGTGTACCCGATTTCAATATTTAATATTTATTTAATAAAATCAAAATAGTTCATTTGTTATTTGTTTGTGACATATAGGCAAAGCCAGAGGCAGTAGGTATTAAGCATCATATTATAGACGTTAACGCATAAAGACCATATTAGAATAAAGTCGCGAGCGTCATTCGAACACGCAGATACACAGAAACACACACACACAATTCCGTGATTATATATAGGGGATGTACGTTATTATAGTTATTAAATAGAAAATTTTGATATTTCTTGATGATTTTATAAGGCGAAATTTTTCCACATTACACATTTTTTGATAAAGATATAATACATTTGGATAGAAGTCGTATCCAAATATACTGATAGAACCTATCTCCAATTTTGGTATGGTCACCGTACATTTATTTACACAGCAATCTATGGAACGTATTCCCCGTATAAAAAGAAGATTGAGTTTATTTTATAAATGACTTACTAAGACAAGTTACCTATGCTCACAATAAACCAAAAACCAATCAAACATCAACACAACCCTCAAAAACTACAAAAGACATTTCCCACGACCTCGCATCCCCACACTCCCACCCGACCCCCCCGCCTTACCGCGAATTTCATTAAAATATACGCGCTCGCTAAATTTCATTTTTATAACTCGGCCCGAGGAAAGTTATCGACGCCTCGCACAAGTGAAAAGGCTCGTTTTTCTCGACGGCCGCCGCCGCTAAAGACGTTATTAGTGGCGGTAACGCGAGCACTCCACTACCTTTATCCTTTTTTATTGGCCATCGCCGGGCTGGTGTCCCGATAGGGCGGACGATGAGCGTGAAAAAAATACAATTTCGAAATTAAAAACCGTCACTCGAAAGAGTAACGATCCAATTTTCTACGTCGGCGGTGTTAACGCCGTTACCTGCGCCGGTAGAACGTGAAGCGCGGCCGTTTGATTTAAAGCGCGCCGCTAAGGAAAATCGCGCGATTTTCGCAGTTCAACCTTGTATTTTGGGGGTTTTAATTAAATTTTGCATTCGGTAGCGATTTTATTGTTATAATTCGGTTTTAAGTCAGTTAATTTTTTCATCATCTATTGATGTTATTTTAAGATAGTATATAGGCCCGGTGTTAATAACATCGGCTGTGGTTTTGTTAAGAAACGGAAAACGACAAAATGTAAAAACCCGATTGTGTGAACTCAAAATGTGTACCCGATTTGAATATTTAATAATTAATTAATTAAATCAAAATAGTTCATTTGTTTGTGACATATAAAGTCGCGGTTCGGGTCGTTGATTTGAAAAAGAAAAAAAGTCGCGAACGTCCTGTATCTATTTTTCCTTTTTTTCCCATTCATTTGTATACGTATAATGCAGTGGCGGCTCGTGAAAATTTGTAATGGAGGGGCTACAGCAATGAAAATGAAAATAGTACGTATGTTATCATGTACAAAATACGAAAACGTCATCATCAATAAATATAAGAATCAAAATATGTACTGCATTTATACATCTGTAGGAGACAAATACAGGGATTAAAAAAAATAACAAAACATACACTTAATACGGGAAGGGCTGCAACCCCGCAGCCCTTTGGCACAAGCCACCACTAGTATAATAAATCAATTTTAAATTATTTAACTGTGTATTAAACTTAACTAACAAGTGGTTTAGTCCACAATAACTTATCGCAATAACTCAACACCCACAATTAAAACTAACAACACTTGAAAAAAAAAATCTAAACCTTCAAGAAAAATACTAATTTTGCAGCGAATATTATATAACGTCGAAACAAATTCATTTAACTTCCCACAAAACACAAAATCCAACCTAATACTCATCAAACTCGAACAATTCCACAAAAAGACGACCTCGCACGGTCCACAAAGCCCCGCAACATCGACATATCGCTAACACCGTTCCGTTCCGAATTTATTTTTTAATTTGTAAACTTTCCACAATAATAAATTTGGCTCTGTCCGAGCATCGGACGCTAAGTCGACGTCTGAGCGGTCGTATCGGGGCTTAGGCGGTCGCACCGACCTGCATGGTCAAGTGCAACCGTTGCACACCCGATAATGCATCGCACGTCCGACCGAATAAATAAAAGCCGCAAACCCCGATTCTTCCATAAAAGAGAATTAAATCAAATGCAATTGCAACCTTCGGCCAAATCAAAAATTATCGCCCGACTTGGTAATTATCATTGATCACGCAAGTTTCGGTCGCAAAGTTGGCGGTTATCCCGATCGGAGGAGGCTAGCCCGCGGGTCCAATTTCGCATGTAAAACATTCAACTAAACTGCCCAAGTTTTAACGATGGCCCTTCGACGAACGACCAAGATGCTTCCCCATTCATTACGGCCGCGATACATAACCTGCGTGCGTTGTAATAGAGCGATCAACGACGTGTTTATATCCGACGGGAGGGTAAATTCGGCTTTGATCTGATGCCGATGGATTGTAGAAGGTCCGTCTTAAAGGTTCGAGTTTAAATTAGAATAATTTCAATATAAAAATTTAATAAAAGATATTATGTAAAATAAATAAGCATTTGACCTGATCATTAAATAAAGTTAGTGTGCATTAAGAAAAATAATGTGAGAATTTTGCACGAGCATTGAAATGAGTGCATTCAAAAAAATATTTTAATCATTGAAGAAAATCTGTGCCTTAAAATAAATAAATATACATAATTCATATAGAATAAATATATATAAATGATTGGAAACGTGAACAGGACGAAATATAATGACAACCACATGACTATTATTCACAATTTCATAATGGAATCAAATCGTTAAAATGTGATTAAAATTAAATGAAAATAACATTTGAACAAAAAGAAACGTTGACAGTTGAGTTGTATTATACTGTCTGTAAAGGAATGCTTTACTCTGACGACGTTGCCACCTCTAGATGATTTCAATGTACAAACTATGTTTCCTATTGCTCATTTTGTATTTTCAAGCTCACTGTATAATGCGAAAAAAAAATTATTGCACTCTACGAATAAAATGATACTGAATACAAGATTCTTTAATGCACCAGAAATAATGCCACATCGTATATTATTCAAATGCACAAATAATTCGTTTTAAAGTACAATCAATATTTTTTTAATGCACATTTAAATTACACCTTTATTCATACTATATTAACTTAAAAAAAAATAATTTCATAATCCACAATTGATTGATCGTTTAGAAAAATCAAACATTCAACACGCGCATCATATTCACACTGCCCATGAATACCATTTTGCACAAACGAGAGTTGCATTCCGACTCGATTAGCATATTCAAAATTATATTATATTACATTACAGTATGCATACAGGAGGACAAACGGTCGGATTATGCAGGAGCAAACACGGCACCGCGGGTATCGGGTAATTGCGTAAAAGTGTGTCTGCGTCGTCCTCCGGCCAAACTCGAAACTACCAATAAAATAAATTTGCATATGAATTGAGGATTACGGAGCCCGACTTGGCTACAACTACCCGCCACTGGCCGGGCTCAAATATGACCGGTGTCTAGAATTTCGGCAACAAGCTCCTGTTGAAGGTGGAAGTTTCCTTTAGCGGTACTTTCTTGGATTTTCCGCTTGTTAATAGTGTGTTTAATTTTTTTTTTTCAGATTGCTAATATTCGATGATGTATCAAAAGCCGTAGAAAAAGCATTAATGCGTATTCGTCGCCAATTTTGCACGCCCACTTGAAGGTCAAATAAAACAAACATTGTCACCTATCAAACTGACAAATGGATCTTACAGAGCGCCAACCTTTAAAACCAAATCTGACTCTCATAACTTTAGGTGGCTTTTTCAAGGCCTATGTGTTATTAAAGAGCCGAATTTCGTTATTTGTATAAATGATTATAACTCTGAAAATATCGTGAATTTTGGAAAATATTTTATATCATTAATTACATAAATGAATAAACAATTACTTACTACACCAATTTTTGGTTTATCTATATATTTTAATATTATTTTTCCCTTTTTTAAAACCGTTTTATACAAGAGCCGAGTGAATTATATATATAATATTATTGATGAAAGTTCGCAGTGTAAGTATTATATGGGTAGAAAACATAATGGATCTTTGAAATTATCGATACAATGTCGAAAATATGTACAATGTCAATAGAATTATTCCGACTCGTCGAATGCAAATATTAAATAGTTACCATAGTTGTCGAGAGGTGATCGTTTGCGATGAGTTTCGAATGAGATTTGGCGTGCAAATTTTGCGAGTTATGAATTGCGGGGAGGGAATTTGTCAGTCTACGGGACAGTTAGCCGGCGATGCACACAAACATCAGAGAGAGCCAAACTTGCATCTCTAACAATTCAATTTGGGAAACAAAGTTGAACAACTTTTAGCCGCCGCTGCCGAAAACTGTGCTGCGGTCGCACATCACAACAGAGTCGATACGATGCACCTTTTTAATTGCATCAAACGCCAATTTGTGTTACACGTTCACATACAAATTTAGAACGACCAAAAGAAAAATTTCGTCGAAAATCTGATACATAGACCTTTATTGGCAGCAAACGAGGTAAAACAAATCATTAATGAGTCGAAGTCGGCGATGAAGCAGCGCGTCGACAACATCCATTATTGCGGTCGATACGATGCACCTTTTCAATTGCATCAAACGCCAATTTGTGTCGTACGTTCACATACGAATTCGGCACGGCCAAAAGAAAAATTTTTTCGACAATCTGATGCATAAACTCGTATAGGCAGCAAACGAGGCAAGATTAGTTATTAGTGCGTCAAGTCGGCGATGAAGCAGCGCGTCAACAACATCCATTATTGCGGTCGATACGATGCACCTTTTCAACTGCATCAAACGCCAATTTGTGTCGAACGTTCCCATACAAATTCGGCACGGCTAAAAGAAAATTTTTGTCGACAGTCTGACGCATAAACATGTATAGGCAGCAAACGAGGCAAGATTAGTTATTAGTGCGTCAAGTCGGCGATGAAGCAGCGCTTCGACAACATCCATTGTTGCGGTCGTTACGTATGTAAAGTGGGCGGCGATTGAGCACCCCGAGGCGTTCGTTGTGAGCTACTGTATGCCCAATTTTAAGCCATTTCTCGCATGTCATATTCGGATTAGGGTTGGCGGATTGGTGGATGAAGTTGTGCGTTTTTATATTTTTTTTTTATGCGATGACGGTATTGTTATAAAAAAGTCGTCAAGATTGGCAGATTAATAGATTATGAAAGTTAATCGATAAGCGATTTGGTTTATGAATAGTTGTGATTGCATGTTATTGATAAAAGATGGGTTTTAGTAACTTTTTTTAAAAACCATTCAAAGTTTGGCAATACTTATATAACAAATTGAAAAAATTATATTTGGGCATTATAAATAATGCATATGTGAATAATTTACTTTGTTGAATATAAATCAATTTGTTCATCATGATTTGAGTGTATAAAGCAACCCTGATTTCAACGCTCTGTTGTCTGCCAATTTGATGTTCGTTTGCATGAATCGTCGTCTCGAAACAAACGTATTTATTTCACTCTAAATTAACAATTAATAATCTGCAATATTTATCATATACATTCTGTATTCATAACGTGGCAAAATTTTTCAATATCTTGTTGTCACTACTATTACCGAGCGATTTTATTATTAGATGAAGGTAATGCAACCGAAACCGTTTAAAAATCACATTACTTGTTTTATTTCAATAACTAATCTGATATATTTGAAAAACTATTGAAAATAATTATACTCAGAATTTTATAATGAAAACACTGTCTCAATTCAAGAATCAAAAAGCCATTTCGACCCTAAACAAAAGTTTGCATACAAAAGGGGCAACATCTAATCAAAACTCAGCCTCGTTTCGCCGAATTTGAATAATTAAAACATTTTTCTTTAAACTGAGACGAATTGAAATGTTAATTGGCACGTTTTAATCGTATGTATATGCGATGCAAGCGACGACACGTTAACACTATAAGGACCGGTCCCGCGCTAGTGCGTAAATTTGAGCCGATGTTCTGGGACCGGTCCCGCGCTAGTGCG
>JAOXNN020000027.1:5234977-5256545 GCA_028571205.2 Hydropsyche betteni | reverse complement strand
TTCGACCTGTTTGCGCCCCCGAATATTTAGCGCCTGTACATTCTGTAAAAATTCATAGGTTATAAAAAAATATAGACAATTTTCCATAACACATAGATTTTTAATCACATCATCAACGGATCCAATTGATATAAATATTTTTGAAATCCAAAACTTTATTGACGTATCATTAAATAAAAATATTGTTTAGTTAGGGTAAGCAATCAAAAGTTTTGAATATTTAGATTCATTCTTTGATAAACAATTTTTGGCTTATGTTATGTAAATCCATCCATATATTAACTACGTCAATTTTTATTTAAATTTTATGATAAAATCGTATATTTATAAAGGCTTCAAACCAGCCATAGCCAAAATAAGGCCCGCAGGCCATATGTGACCCGATTAAAGGTTTTGATTTGTATTTTCAAGATATGATTTTGAATTTAATAAAATATCTTAATTGTAAGCTGTTTTTTTTATTTTTAACATAAAAACTATATTATTATAAATTTTTACAATATTTATGTGTGGCCCTTTAAAGACACACAATATTTTATTTGTCCCACCAATTGATTTCAGTTTGCCATCCCTGCTTCAAACTATTGATATCATCGCACATAAATTAAATAATATGGAAACCATTAATTTTTATTGATCAACAAAGTTAATACGTGAATATATAATAATAGTTTCAATATTTGATTTGATACGAACTTCACGTTATAAAAACGACGAATAAAATTGAAAATTTCGAAAAACCAATTAATCAAATTACTTCAGAATATCATCTATTGATTCAGACAAATCGAATAGTTCCAAAATGAATTAATACCTCCACAAAAGTAGTATCGATGGATTCGAATTAATTCAGATATGAGCACTGCTAGCTTTTATCGGCGCGCGTATAAATAACGGCAACACCCACGTGTGGGGCCCACCCCTGTGCCACGTGTGATCTATGAGGGGGTGAAGATTTCGGTGGATAATATGTGAATGCGCAAAGAAGCATGAAATTGGTTTTGATCTCGCTTGATTCAATGAATAATTAATAACGCCGGATGGGGGCGGTGAGCTACCCCTATCCGGAACGCTACATGTGTGTGTGTTATATGTATGAAAAGTTCGAAGGCTTTGCTTTGATTTTTGCATTGAAATTAGCGGATAAAGCCGTTAAATGTCGATCAATGCGCGTTTCGAAAAATTGTTCAAAATAAAGTATGAATTTTGAGATTTTGATATTATTATATAATAATTTTTTTCAAAATGAAAACGATAGTGTAAATTTGTTTGAACGACGTTTTTAATGTGCGAGAGTGCCACAAATAAATTTTATTATTAAATAATCTCGAATGGTGGTATAAAATAACAATTACGATAAAGTATCGAACGGAACTTTATCCATTACGATATGAAAACGCAGTTAAGCCGAAGAGATTTTACGGACAATATTTGAATTAACGATAATTCCGCGCGTTCAAATTTGCAAACGCGCATAACAATTACTCGGGCCGAGTTCGCATAATTTGATAAAACGAACATCGATGCGAATTCGATTCGTCCAAAAATCGAAAAACCGCCGGACACAATTATTACAAAACCGCACGCAATTCAATACGACATACATAAATTAATCGAACGTTCCGATGGATTAATCAGTTGGATGTACGATCCCCACGATTAACTGCTGATAATTTTTATTTTTTATTTTAAATGGTTATGCAGTGTATTATTTAACCCTTTGTGAGCGTTTGAATAAATTTTTATTAGATGAAATTTGTTTTTTTTTTTTTGTAACGGATTGATGATTTAACACTTTGATGGCCAATTTGAATAAGTATAGTAAAATTCTGTTTTTATATTTTTGAAAAGATTGAAAACAAAATGTAATTAGGAGAAAAATGTACATTGAAGGTTTTAAATATTTAAAAAAAAATCATTTTTTATAGAAATAAATTACGCTTTTGGCTCATAATTCATAAGTTTACATAAGTTTTTACAATTATATAAATAGATCTGAACTTTCGATGTTATCAATTAAAGGGACGACCAGGAAATCGTTTGAATGGTGGTAAATTAAAAATAAAATGCACAGAAAAATTACAAATTACAGCAAAAGTGATTGATGCGTTTTTCAATTGCTGCGAATTCGATGAAGTGTTTTTATAAAACTAATTAAATTATTTTTAATAACAGGAAGTAAAATTGAACGGACTTTAAACTGGACTGCAAACTGAAACTACAAAAATTAAACGCAAATTATGAATTTGCAGTATGTAAATTCAAAATAATCGAATCGGTGGCCGAATAATATCGGTGGCCCTTTGGTTAATTTTAATTTTCAATGTGGCCCGTCGACCAAAAAGTCTGCCAGACTATATAGATTTAATATCATATTTGATATTGAACATATTTAATTCCGTAAATTTTTTTCATCAACTTATAAATAATGAAATTAACATTATGAAGATTCATGTTAAATATACGAAAGCACCACACGATAATTATTCGGATCTCATTGATCGATTTCAATACGAGGTTATCGCTAAACCAATCAAATACAATTAACCCCCCTGTAACGTCAAGATAGATTCCATGTTATAGGGGGTTAAGGATTTTCAATTTTAACTTTTTTTGGAATTTTTTACCTGTTAACTGCTTGTTTCAAATGCATTCGAAAATTTTTTTTTTTTAATTTGAATGCGTTTGAACGATATAGGGGCGTTATAAAGGGATTTTACTGTACAAGCTTATGTGTCTACAATAAAAATTGTACAAAATTTAAATCATTTAAAAAAAAATATTCACACAAAAAATGAACAGTCGGACACGGCGCCGGTGCGGTGAGGGGTTAAAACGGCGCATGTCAGAGAGCTCTGTGTGACCGCAGCTTAATCATGAGCCACGGACGGGCCGCTTCAAATGGCCACGTAATTACCTAATGCCCCCCCCCCCATAGTTGCGGGGAGGGGGAGGGGGGAGGGGGCGGAGTGCCCGCCGCCATTGTCCGAGCGCGGGACACATCCCGAACTTTTTCGATTGAAAATGTAATATGTGCGGCGCGGGGTTCGTTTGATTCTGGAATGGACGTGTCTATATATTTCGGATGTTTTAAGGGGGTATTTTGGTTTAGAAATTTGAAAAAATAAAAACCGATTTTTTTCTATCGTATTTCTTAAGTCTAGACCGGGGGTTTCTGACTTGATGTACCCAAGTGCGCATTCAAAAAAATATCGGTAGGAAGTTGGGTACCGCCTATTTTTCAATTCATAATTCGCCACGAGTGTACACAAATCTGACCGCGGGCACACACAAACCGGTCCGCGGGCACCATGGTGCCCGTGGACACAGGGTTGGGAATCTCCGGTCTAGACCTTCAAAAATAATGGGATTTTTTGATATTAGGATTATTTTAAGAGTTACAGCTGGTTTTGTGAAAGCCCAATGCATGAATCAATTACGTTGCCCGAAACTTTAAACGCGATTTTCTCGAAATTATTTTCTTGATATTTTATGTTCTAATAAACCGATTTACTCAAAATTTTGAGAAAATATTATTTGTATATCCTTTTATGGTTGAAACCATAGATTTTGAAAAAAATATTTTTTTTACTATTTTTCAAAAATTCATGAAGGTCGAAAAAAGAGGCGGAAATTTTTTTTTGTTTAAAAACACTGAAGTTTGGAATCTTAGTACTACGACACACTTTTTTTTTCGGGCCCCACTTCACAATATCATAACACGATGAATTTTTGAGTTTTTTTTTTTGCAAAAATATTTTTTATTCCTAAAATATTAATAAAAATTATGTAAAAAAATGTACAATTTTTTTTTATTCTACGCGAAAAAAAGGCATGAAATTTATACATCTAAATCAGAATACCCTCGTAAGGATGCAAAATTGTATTTTTATACGTTTATTGTGTGATTTTTGTCATTGAATTTTGATGGATTTTCGTATTTTTTTATTAAATTGTATTTAAAAACTGTCTATTGCATTTTTAATAGATTCTGACCGGAATGGTGTCAAATCCATCAGATAATTGTATAAGATGATTTTTTGGTATTTTTTTGTGTTATATTATAATTAGTTTTACAAAAAAATAATGAGCTTATGAAGATGAAAATACGAGTATTTTGTAATTCATTAGTGCCATCTGTTGATTTGAATAAAAATCAGATTAAACAATAATTAATAATCAATTTATAAAATTTTAAGAAAATTCATTTTTTTTGCATATTTAGTATTATTTTGAGTTTGAAACGTATTTTTGATTATTTATCAATTGAATGAAGGTTTTTTGTGAAAATTTTAGTATAGATTATTGTCATTTTTTCAGTTTTATTTATAAACCTTTTTTCACAATCAAATGTGTATTAATGATTTGATGTTGTTTAATATAAAAGAAAAGAGATATTTATGAGATATTTTTTTAATAAATTACGATAAATAATGATAAAATTACGCATTTTCTGATTCAAACATACAATTATGACATCACGAAATTATCTTCACAGAAATAAATAAATTATGACGCACATATAATATAATATCGTATTTTGTGGGGATGCGTCCGCCGAACCAAAATGGCGCACATTGCGTACAATTAACTGTTGCTATAACGTATAGTTTGAGCGGCGACCGGCACGTAGCACCGGGGATTTGCCAAATGGACAATCAAAATGTTTATTGACTACCTTTATATAAATTAAAAATAGGCTATTAAAACGTAATCTGCCCTAACGGACGTGCCATCAGGGTTGCTGGACCGTGCCTCGATTACCGCCCCACTAACACTACGAGGACGGCTAAATGGCATTGAAGGCCATTTCGAATCATTAGTTCCGTGAAGTGGACGCTTTTTTGTTTTCGAATTGAAAAAATAAACGGTTCTGATGTGTTTTTTTTTTTAAATTTGGGTATTGGATTAATAGTGTTGTGTTTGAAGCTTGAGTTTGGGCGGATTGAAATAATCGCTTGTTGTTTTTGGTACTGTTGGAGGTTTTTTGAATAGTCATCATCATTATCATTGTCGACCCGTTTTGTGCTCACTGCAACACAAGGTCTCCCCATCAAATATTGGGGGTCTAGGCTATATACCTTATTCGAAAGCCAACCTCGTATCGATTTGATTAGTATTAAAATTAAATATTAAAGAAAATCTTATATAAGAGGATTTGTCTAATTTCGTGATACTAAGTGCTTGTTTATCATTATCTTGTATTCTATTATAAAATAATATATACTCGAATTCTATCGAAAATACTCGAATCTGATCGAAAACTTTGTTTAACTCTGAATAACGCATGCACTTCGCATAGTAAAAAACCAAAAAATCCTTGCAAAACATGTCTATACTAGCATCATATGAGAACGGATATCAATAAATCATGTCATCATGAATAAAATGGCAAACTTTTACAATTAGTAAAAATGGTTCTCCAAAATACGTTGAAATTTAAAAAAATCAACTTTGTCACGGAATTAGCCAAGTATCCCCTGCATCCTTAATTTCATAAAAACGTTCACAAAAACAACCATAACCATTTACGAAAAAAAAAAAAAAAAAAACGAAACCCTCAAATTGGAGCGCACCTTCCGCGAAAAATGAATAAACGGGTCAACCTTCGGGATATTTTCGGAAAACACAAGATTGCGAGTCCAGCCCGAGAAGAGGCCGCCGCCCGAAAAGAGAGAATGGGGGCCCCGTCCGGGGGGCGCAGCGCCCGATGCGGCCATCCGGAGGCGGCTCACGTGCGGCCCCGGCGGGTCGGCCGTCCCGCACTTATGGCCAATTTTTGTACGCGAAGGTGAAATGGAAACGATAAAGACATATAAGGCATTACGGCGGGCGCTGCGCCCCCCCGGAACGGGGGCCCCGTATCGGTAAAGGTTACATATTGTCATACATATAAAGCGGCCGCTTTTGACCCGCCCGTTTTGATCGCGCGCCTCTCTAATGACGAGGCATAAAGCGGAATTGTGAGTAGTTCTGTATAATTGTGTAATTTGCTCTGTGTTTTGTGACGGCGGGCCGCTCGGTGTGGGGCTAAGTGGTTGTGATGGATGTGGGAGGTGGTAGTTTTCGGTGGGTGGTGTGGTTTTGTGATAGGTGGTGTTTGTGAAGGTGATTTGTTAAATTAAATATTCCAAGTTTATCAATTGGTTTGATTTTTCATAATGGGTTTTTCCATTATTTCATTCATGAACTGTAATGGCGAAAAAGTAGAAAATGCAAAAAGAATTGAAAAAATATTAATAAAATATTATACATTTATGTTGTAATGATAAACAACATGTCAAGCAATAATATACGTAATAGATGGCTTCATAAATAAAATGTGAAAATATGGTTTAACAAGAAGTTACGTACTATAGAGAAAGATAGAATCATGATGTGATAATTGCTATTGCAAAATATTTTTGAAGTGAAAATTTGTTATTTTTTGGTTTTCAAATTGTTGTAAAAAATTGAAAATCCTTTTATTCACATTTTTTTCTTAAACTAACGATAGTTTTTGTTATTATAGAAAATTTTCTGTGTATAAACATTTTACTGGTACGTCACTAACAGTAGAATTACTTTTTATATTGTTTTATAAAAGTTAATTGCAAATAAAACGTAACTAATATTATACAAAAAAGTTATACAATGATTTCAATTACAATGCATTAGAGACGCAATGTTTTTCCGTATACGAATCTATCAGTTTTCGATTATTACACTATTAAGTCTATCCAAAGACACTTCTCCAAAACAGTACTAAGATAAGCCTTTAATTCACCACTCACACCTAACGCTCGTGTAATATGTATTTTCGATTTTTCAAACGACATAATGAAAATTGAAACCTGCCAATTTGGCAGTATCGCCGTCGCCCCTTTTCGATAAAATTCACCTAGATAAGCGGAACGACTCCGTATAATTTTATTCGACATCTTCCCGACAAGATCACGCATAGATCTGATCGATAAATCCTTGGAGGAGTGCGTTCCCGCCGAATTCCTCATCGCAACCTTATTACCCACCCGGCGATATTGAATTCCAAATTATGGCCAACGCAGGCCGTTTCGAATCGGCGCAAAAAAGGGCGGGAAAAAAACCCTCCGGGAAGGGTTTTTTGGGGCGGTGGAGGATCTCCTCCTTCTGCCAGGACTTCGGAGGTGGACTGGCGAGTTCTAACGAAGAAAAACGAGCCGGCCTAATGGCGGAGGTGAGCTTGTTATTGGACCGTTCTCAGAAATCCTTTCGTTGCCCACGCATACGTTGCATACATATGCTGGGGGTGGTCGGTCGGAGTTTCTCAGTTCGGTTTTGTGTTCGATTTTTTAAAAAAGGTTCGAAATGCTGACGGTTGAATTTGTTGTTTGGATCGGGAGTTTTGAGATGTTAAATTAAATTGTTGTGTTGAAAAGTTAATGAGACTTTTTTGTCATTACAATGTTGATCTTTTTGTTTTGAAATTTTTTAATAATATTATAATTCAGAAGATTTCTTATAGTATTATTTAAAAAATTCGAGCTATTAAGATTTATTTATCATAATTTTTGTTATCAAATAATATATATTTTAAATTTTTACCCTTTATTATCTAATAGTACTTATCAAAGTTCAAATGATTTTTATATACGTATTAAACATTCAATCCTCTTTTTGCATTCTAGAGACTACCGTGTAAAAAAATGTATGGCGTCCATATATAAATTGAAGATAGGTTTGATCACTGTATTTGGATAGAGCTTTCAACCAAATGTACTTTATAAAAAATGTGTAATGTGAAAAAATTTCGCCATGTAAAATTATCAAATATTTTGGTTTAATTATATATTATACATATAACCGTGCTATTTCAGAACCGTGTAAAAAGAGTATTGGGTGTATTAAAGAAAATTACTTTATGTAGCATTTTTTTTTAATAATTCAATAAATATTATAAATAAACTACTTTCTTAACTTTGTAGATAGCATTCAAAGAAAAAGTTCCTCAAATGAAAATTTCCGTTTCACACGCCGCTAATAAACCCACCATAAAACCTCCCATCAATTCGACGAACCACCGCAGAAACACGACGTATATATTAATCATGAAATATTTTCAAAAGAGTCTCAGGCGAACTCATTTTACGCCCGCACGTAAAAAGCCTCCAACCCATCGGTCGATAGCTAATAAAACTTTGGTAGAACTATTACTTACCGGCTTGGATAAAATGTCGGAAGATTGCGCCCTCCCCTGGATGGGCGCAGGGTTGGGTGCAGGGGTGGGTCACCATATCGAGAGTGCATTAAATATGCATTGGACGAAAGCCTCCTGCTGTGGAAAAACTTTCACAGACGGGTCATATGGTGAGCATCTCATTAGGTGGTGAAGGGTATGAAGTCGGTTTGACAGGTTGTCTTTTTTTAGAGTGATTTATTTGATGTTTGAAAAAGTAGTCGTTAAAGTTATGTTAGGTGAAAGTTAATGCGAAAGTATAATAGTTTTGTTAAAAGGTCCGATTTTCATGATAAGTTTGGAAAATATATTTTCAGTAGATGTATTATATATGATTGTATACTGTTGGTGTGAGATTATTTGACGATGGATAGTTTTTCTAGCTTAAATTTTTTGTTTCTCTTTTTTGGGTATTATTAATAATACAAAAGTTTTGATTCCTGAAGATATTTGTTTTTTAATGATCAGTATTATATATGTAAAAGCATTAAATTATGATGTTGAATAAAACAAAATTTTTCAAAGTAGATTTCCAATGGTATTTTGGTTATCAATAAAATAATAAAAAAATCACTATAAAATTTATAGTAGCATCATCACTATCACATATTGTAATTTATATAAAGTTTTCCACAGGAAAATAACTTTTTAATACCATTAAAAGTTATAATATTTTTTCTTATCGCATGTATCTTCTACTTGATTATAAGGAAAATGTCACTTTCAAAGAGCTTGAGGAATGAAAATTATCAATTTTATATATTATATATAATATAATACAAAGTTTCTGAGTAATAATTTGCAAACCGGTCTATCTGCAAATTGCATCGCCGGTCACTTAATTGATAATGCGATTAGAAAGTCAAATCCACCCAATTGAAGCGAACTATTCAATGCTTCGATACATCATTTCGAGATATCAACAAGACACACTCAAAACCAAATCCGTTTCATCACCGATACAAACATAAACCTCACGAAACAATCAGTTGCGGATTTAATGGTACGGGGATTAAGCGGCCGCTTAGAGCCCTCGATATTAACGAGCTAAATATGGCCCCAGATTCTTCAGATTCTGTTAATTTTTTTTACGTTTTTAGTATAGATTTTATGATACATCAATGAAAAATAAAAAAATTCGCCTACAGCGCTCGTTTGAGTATTACACATCAATTAAATTTTTTTATAAGTAATTGTTGAAATTTATGAAAAATATATATCATTTGTTTGTTTTGTTTGATTTCAAAGTGAGAAATAGTCTTACAATAAGATAATTTAGTAATTAAAATTAGATGGTGGGCTGGAGTAAATCTTTTAGTAGACTTCGGTTTATAAACCAGTGCTCAGCAACCACTGTGCCGCGGTGCATTTCCAAATACAATACAGGAAAAAATTCAAATATATTGCCAATAATATAAAATGAATGTAATTTATATAAAGGAAAGCATATTTTTATAAATATCTTTTATTTTTTGTGTGCCTAGGATTATCAAATGTCCAGTTTTGGCCCAAATAGTCTCGTTTCTTTTTTGTGTTTGCGTTTATTTTATCGTTTTCGTAAAATTACAATTTACAATACTTATTGTTGGGAAAAATGATGTACCTTTATATAATAAAAGAAGAAACGAAAGGAAAAGAAAAGAAAAATTTTAGTTGAATATTATTATCGTGATCAAAAATTGTAAAATTATTGGATGTACAAAACATTTTTTTATATAGGGAAAAAGGTACAATTTTTATTTGTTTTTGTGGTGCATTCTGTTTTAGGTCCTAAGAAAATGCGGCACACCTTCTAGGCCCTAAAATGTGTGCCTCAAAATTTTAGAAATATCGCGAGTGTCCCGCGAAAGAAAAAGATTGCGGAGAACTGCTGGTACTAGTATAGATCTTATAACATCCATGAAAAAAAGAAAAGAAATTTCGCCTGCGGTACAAATTATTTTAATTTTAAATCAAAACTTGTTCCATTATGATATTTTCGATCGATTATTATTAGATTTTTCGATATTTTAAAATTGCAAAACATATAAAAAATTGAAACAGGAGGAGGGCTCCGTTTCTTTTAAACGCTTAGGGCCCCCATTCGACTTGAACCTCCACTGAAAACAATTAAAAAAAAAAACATCTTCCTCCATCCACCAACTTCGACCTCACCATCACACATATTTACGACCGCCAAATTAGCGTCGACGTCGATTCCTCCCAACGACGTTCGATTCCCAGTGCCCATGGTACCCAGCCCACGGTATCCACCCGTCCGCAGCACATACCTGGATACCCAAGAGTGGGTTAGACGTGGCTTCGCGTTGCGGCGCGAATCATCGGTCCCCCGGGACTTTCCGACACGCCTCATCCTGCGGGGGCCCCTCGCCCGAATACCAAGTAGGGGGCCCCCGGTGCCTGCGCCCCCCGCATGCGAGATGGGGGCCCCTCACGCACCCGGAGAATATTATCCTTCGGGGAGGATGTGCCCTCGGATGTGTGAACTTTTGAGTTACAGCCGAAGGAGTCGACGCTATACGTGCCTTCAATGAAATGATTTTTTTTCGGGGTGTGTGTATTTTTGATTTTTTATGGTGTCGATGTGAAATTTTTCGTGTAATAGTTTTTTGTGTGTCTTTTTTATATTATATATGGAGATTGCTTGAATATTATTTCGAAGTTGAAACAATATTCATGAGATATAATAGTTATTGGATAGACGTCTTTTTAAAACGAGATATTATTCATGGATATTAATAATTCTTGAAATGTAAGTTTTCGCTAATTTGAAAGTCTGAATAGATAAATTCAAATTTTCAACTTATGATAATGATATCGTTTGAAATGCATTTTCCATTCAAGTTGAAGTTATTATAATATTCCCAATCTCAAAATTTATATGATACATTCGAATGCAAATATAATATATAATATATATACACAATTCATTCAGTTTAGTTTCAACTTAACACCTAACTCAGTTACCCAAAACAATAGTTCAGGCTGTTATTCCTCCGAAGTACACTAGTGGTCAAGATTTACAATCACCCAATAATATTTTATGCCTTTTCCTTCTTATTTTTATTTCTCTTGTAGACGTTCAGCGAGGCCCTTTTCGCATTTGTTTACGACAATGGCACTACGTATAAATTCGATCCTTTCCGATTCGACATCCTTTCTGAAATAGCGCTTCCATCGGTGCACTGTTTCATACTACTATGACCACTCCAGAAATCTGGAATTATCGGGAAAATCGTATTTTCCGGTCGTTCGAGAACTGAACGAGTTTGTATCGAAAGAGTGAGTAGTAATAGTAATTTAAGTATAGTCTTGTTGATTGAATTGGTTCCTATTAAAGCTAAGTGATACGAAGTATTTTTGATAGATAAGTCTGAGAAAATTTAAAAGGGAGGATTTCCAGTATTATAAATGTTGGAAATTTATTTTACAAATGATTGAACTTTTTATAGTATAGGAAATTTTTTATTTTAGGATGAAGATATTTACTATTGATTGATGAAATAAAGCAATATATAATATTTATATATGTATGCATGTACATTTTTTTTTTCATATAATTATATAATATAATGTGGACATTATTTGAATATGAGTACTTACAAATAAGCTAATAACTTTTGATTATACTTTTTTATTCATATTTATCAAAAGTTTTTATTTTCTTAGTTACTAAATAAAATATTAAAACTTCCAATGGTATTTTGAAAAAGTTTTGTTCTTTTGGACATTCCATTCACTTCATATGTTGATGATGAGAGTACACCATAACATCGCAAAATCAAAACGTTCCAAAGCACCTTCACCACTCGAGCTTTTCACTGTTATTTTTAGCACTTGCCACGGGAAAAATTCACGATTCCCTACATTCATTTTGACGCACCGAAAAAAATGCGAAAGGTAAAAAAACGCGAGTGAATGTGTGGTGTTTCGGAATGAAACGGGCCGGCCAAATTGTAACAAACGCGCCTGTATCAATTTCACACGTGTGGAGGATTCGTTTCTTTGGGTGAAGGTAAACGATCGGTACGTGCGCGTTTTGTAAATATATTTCTCCTCGGCGAGACTGTTTTCATTTTTCACGACTGTTGAATGAAAGTGGCAGCCACTGTTTTCGCCAAACACGAAATTACCCGCCGTATTTATTATCGAAGAATATAATATGAGAAAAAAACGAGGCTCTTTCACATGAAAGGTGCGAATAAACGAGACGGACACACGTGTCGCATTGTCCGCTGAATCGACTTGGCACAAAGGAAAATTCGAAAGTGGACGTTTATGGGGACAGAAGCGCAGTGCAATAATGCACTTCCGAAACTGTAGCAGTCGCCATGCGAAATTAATGGGGTGTGAATGGAGCCTTAACAATTTACAGTGCGCCGCGTCTTAGTTGAAAGCTTCATAATACTGCAACTTTGCGGTGCGCGCTTGTTTCGAATTGCGTTAATGATATGGAAATTGTGTTTGAGATGTGTTGTTGATTTCGTGGAATATTAATTAATATCTTGCGAGTTTTACTATATATTTATGTTATTTATTTTGTTATTGTTTTCCCATTTCTAAATTTAATTTTATAAAATATTACAGAGTTTTTTTTATCACATTATATGAATCATGATTATTGCAATCTCAAAAAATTTTCTTGCCATAACACAAATTTACATTTCAAAATAAGCCAAAAACCACAAATGTCTAACATTTAAAGAAAAAGGTATTCTGATGACCCATTTAGATCTTTTTTCCAAATATAAACCTAATTTTTATCAGTATCTAAATAGCATTTTAGTTTCACAAGTTATCACACGAACAATATTACACAACCACTTCATAAACTATATATGAAATATATGAAATTAAAATTATCCTCACCATCCACTAACCAAACCTCTCAAAATCTGAAATACACAAATCAAACTCCAATCTTCAAAACTTTTCAACACAAAGTGCATTTCTCATCCAACATCAGCAAATGCACTCGCAATTTCGAACGTATTTGCCGATCGGGCCAGACCCCGAAGGTCTCGGAATCTTGATGAGAGGGACCTAGATGGGTTTTAATCTGACTACGAAGGCTGTGAGGGATGTCGGATTCGCCCATCGTGGTATGTGCGTTATAACAGTGAACTTTCCCGCCAACTATGCGCATTTGTCTAAATTGGATACACCGTTATGTTATGTGGAGTGCGCTTAAAGTGTGTACATCAAAAGTTGTTAATTCGATGGAATCCGAAGCTAGAGTCGATATTTATTAACGGAAGGGTTGTTTTGGATGCTTAGACAATGGGTTAAAGCATAATTTGACGATGGAATCTTTTGAAATATCGTTGAATTTTGGTAAATAAATTTGAATGCATAGTGAATGTTTTAAAAAAAGTAGTGTTATCTACATTATAATAGTCGTAATATATAATATATTTTAATATTTAGTCGGAAGTATATATTTTTTTTATGTGTAGGGTAAGCAGAAAAAAATGTCTAGGTTAGTTCAACGTTTGAACCTTGTATACGTTCGAGAAAGTTTGTCGTTCATTGCTGATGTCCTATCTTGTTTTCATGTACGCGCTTAAGTATCTTAGGAAGAGAAAAGCCCAAGGGATTTCGTCATAATTTATTGTTTAATTAAGTAACACTATATTATCGCTTATACGTGTGGTAAAGAAGAAAATATTTTCGATTTCTTCCCAAAAACTTTGCTCATCAAATTGATTAATAAATTAATTCATAAATAATACATTCGAATAAAATAGATTTATCAAAATTTATTATAAAATATTAATAAAAAAATATGTATAATACCATTATTTTTAATAATGGTTTCATATTTCCTTTTGGTTTTTTAATCGAAATTTTTTAAATTTTATTGTTTAGAAATCGATTATCATGTATTTAATAAGTTCGTGATCTGATATTATTGATAATTTTTGCGGTGAACCTATTCAACTCTACAATTTGGGTTGATCTTTAGTTTGAAATAAACTTGAAATTATTTTAACATCGATGTATTACATGAGTAGATAGCGTGCCGCGATATGGCGCGCGAGCTCGAGAAAAATGGCGCGTGACGCAAGTAATTGGCGTCGGAATTGAACGCGTCCTGTCCTATGGCAGACATTTACTCATTGCTTAATTAGTTTGATTTAAAGTTGGTAGACGGACAAACTGGAAGTGCAATCCTGCAATTTCCTGCACCACCAATCAATGGCCGCACGGCTCGTAGTTTTGCAGGCTTGTCTTTCGAAATTCGTAGAAGGCCGTCCAGCTGGAAAATGGGATAAACACGGTTCAAAATTATACTCGATTCTCAAATTTGAGTCTAAATAATTTGTGATAATATGAATAAGCTATAAAGTTTATAAATATATCGGTTTAATGAATTTTTTGAGGGTAAAGTAGTGTTTGAATATGTGGAAGCTGTTGACAGTTCGAATAACACTTAATGATTTGAATCATTGAGTTCGATTTATATTATTTTTTGAAAATTTCAATATTGGATTTACGTAAAACTCATTCATAATTTATACAAACAGTAGAGAAATGTGAAATTCATGACGACGCATATCAGAAAGTCATAGGGATGCCAAAGTCGTTTCACCTTTAATTCACCGTCGCGTTATATAAATGTCAATGGGTAATTTGAAATTTATACACCCCATCTCTGTATTAACCCAGTTTAATCGCATATGCCACGTCATACGATTAACATTAATAATTCAGAGTGCTGTTGGTGGGAGCCTATATACCGTAAACACCGAATGCGTTACAGAGGCGGATTTACCCACAAAAAACAGATCAATTATTCAAAAATTTTCGAGTAAAAATACTAAAATATATCCAGTAAATTTAAGACCATAATATTTTTACTATAAAATTGATTTTTTGATAGAATTAACTATTTTTTCTGAAGTTAGATCTGGCACTGTTTGGCGACATGTAAATTTTATTGGGACGGGGCGTTCCGTAGGTAATTGGTGCATCGTTGCAGGCGTCGTCACGTCATATTTATATGTCCCTCGAGTGCATGTGTACATACACCACCAATTTCTTCGGTGGCAGAAGGTGGATACCCTAAAACGATTTCGTCTCGCTAAGAAAAGTTCCCCAAGATTGTTATGTGGGTGCGGTGTGAAGATACGAAAACGATCGGGTGCGAGAAAAGCGCTTTTGCATCATCGGAGTTTTGCATATTTTATGTGGTTTTGAATGAGAAATTGTAAGAGGTTCTAAAAATAATATTTGGATGGTGTTGATGATGATGGTGATGGTTTTGTGTGAAAATAAACTCTGTTGCTCTAGCGTGTTAGAAGTGTGTTGACATTTTTTTAGTGGTTTTTAGTTTTTTGTCGTTTTGTTCATAAAGGTTTTTTGTGTGCGTCAATATGAAAATTTTCGATTAGTATTTACAATAGAACTTCATCTTTTAAAAATTATATTATCTATTATAAAATAGGGTTTTTGTTGTTCTTTATTGTTTGTTGAGTACTTTCAAGCATGTTATATTTACTTCGAATCGAAGCGTTTTCATAGTGGCGTCGTCGCTGAACTCGAGATTCGATTATTCGAAATTAATTTTCAAATACCGCATGCAGTTTGCTTATATTGCTACTCGTTTGCGGGCTCCGAGCAGTTCGAGTACAAACTTTAATTAGAAATAAAGGCCTACCTCTTTGCGACAAGAGCACAAGCTAAATTCAATTTCAACTGCAAAAGGCTTCGCTTTTTACATATAAGAAATAGTGTTTTTTTTAATTAATCTTAGTTATATTTAATGGATTATGTCAAATTGTAAACATCCAATTTCATTTGCATATAGTATGTGTGTGATGCAGAAAAATTAATGTTGAAAATTTCGCAAAAGTGCGCATTTTGATTTCGTCCGTGCACGTAAGTGGTGTAGTCCAATTACTGAGCTTCTATAAAATTTGAGTTTCCCGCTTAGGAGCTGGGAAATTCACTGGTTGAAATCCTTCACGAGTAGTGTATTATATGTATTAAAAAAATTCTCGAAGAGGTCTGCCTGCCACCTTAATGACGACCCATTCAATTAATGAAAGGAAACTGTTTCAGTCAGTTTCTCTCATATGAAAAGTTGCGAAATTCAACGAGAATTTTTTTCATTTAAATTAATTGGATATTTTAATATTCATTATTATATGTTGTAAAATAATTGCTAGCGGTTTAAATATGATCACAAGAGCATTATTTTTCTCATCTCTTGTCATTGAATTTTGTGATCGGTAAAAACCTTATTATTATATTCCATGTATATGATAAAACTAGTATTATTATATTATAAAATGATATGCATTATATTTTGTGATATAATATGACATCACCGTTTAATTTCGAAATTCGTGTAAGAGAAAAATATATGTTAGGCGATTACCGCGATCAAATCACCATACGATTATACTTTCAAATCGGCTTTAATATCGCATTGTCTTCTTCCCGATGTTAGAAAATAGGCTCCACATTACCTTTCCACGAAACAAACATTTGAATACACCTTAAGTTTAATATCAAAAAAACGTAATCAAATTACCCGGGGCCCCGACCCGACCGAAAATACTACGCACGCGGCCCATATCATGAATTGGAAATGTAATTTTCTTTTGCGCGGTCAAATTATTTTTCAAACAATAAGGCCGCCCGGGAAAAAATTACCAACCCTCCAAGGCGTCGGAATTAAGTGGATAATATCTTCAGTTTTGATGGCAGCCACCAACATCACATGGGGATGAGGGCATCATCGTCAAGCGGGCCACGCATCGTTTTATTTCCGCAGTAAATTTTATACTATGCATTATGTTGTGTGCCTATCTTGCGTATTTTTCGGGCGCTTCTGAATAAAAAATAACCGCGAGATACTCGATTTGCATCAGAATCGCTTTGATGTATGGAGTGTGCTCCCTTTTTCGCGAAATTCCCGGATAACCCGGTTCCGATCTCGCCTTATATAATTTATGCTTGCACGAACGTATCCAAATATTTGTGTGTACGTAAATACGGAGCATGGAAGATTTTTTTTCGGAGATGGTGGAAAAAAATCTGTCGTTAGCCCGTGTGTTGGTGGGTTCGGGTCGAATTAGGATCAAAGTGATATCGATCGAAAATAAAATGTGATACTGTGAGAATTACTAGAATTTTTTGTTTTGAAATAATTATCTTTTTCGATATGCAAATGTTGAATTTTAAATTCAAATTTGTGCATTGAAAAAATATATTATAGATTGTGCCGTAAAACGAATCATTTGTGTATTAGAATAATATACGATATAAATTATTAAAGGTGCAATAAATAATCTCGTATTGAACATCATTTTATTTATAGTATGCAATGAAAATATTTTTTTAAATTGAGCATAAAAAAATATGAAATAAATTATGGAAAAAAAGTATATGCATTGAAGGGATCAAAAGGTGGCAACGTCACTAGAGTAGTCTTTCTTCACAGACAATACAATACAATTGTCAATTATCAACGTTTCCTTTTGTAAAAATTATAATTTAATTTAATTTTAATTAAATTTTATCAATATAGTCCAATTATATTACATTATGAAAGCTGTGAATAATGTCGTGCTGTAAGTATTTTGCCCTGTTCACATTTGTGGTGTTGCCGATCTTTTATATATGTATATTTATTCTAATCTGCACGTTTTATTCGTGTATATTCGTATTAGTACATATTTTTTTAATGATCAAAATATTTTTTCGAATGTAATATTTTTTTTTAATGCACATTTATTTTTATATGTATAATGCATATTTAAATTTTCCCTATAAATAATTATTAACAAAAAATATTTATATAGGATTTGAATATTAAATATGAAAAATTTATTTAAACCACATAATATTTTTTATAAGCTTTCGTTTTTTTATGAATCACTAGAATGTTTTCAACATGACTATATCACATTAGTGAAAATATTGATTTCATAAGAAAAATCAATTTTCATCCTAAAAACTTTTAATATTCCAGGCACATAATTTAAAAACAATATTTAAATATTTTACAAAGCCATCACTTCGAATTCAAAACAACGAAAAAATCGATATAATTGAAACTTCCCGCAGATAACACGAAGATGACTCGAATGGCTACATATCCGTTTTCTTTGAGAGCGCGAAAAGAGCGAAGCTTTAACGAGAAACGAAAACATGTACACACACACCCTCACCGTAACATATGCATACAGGAGTTTCCGTATCCTGCACACACGTACAGCGACACAAAGGGGTCCTTTGAATACGGTTTTCAGACACGATCGTAATGACCTTTCCACGACTAGGTGAGAGGACGACTCGACACATTTTCCAGCTTTTCGGCTTTCCGCCGATCCGGCCATGCATAACATCAAAAAAGATCTGTACAGGATGGATGAAAAAGAAGCAAACTCGAATATCGAGAGACGTCATTATAAAGCGGATACGATCGCGGGTTTTTGTGAACGCTTTGATTTCGGCGAGCCTCATTATATGGCGGATTGAATTGGCGGCGGTTCTTTCATGTGTGTGCTTAATTCGTGTTTGTCGGATGTTTTTGGAATTGAAATTTTAAAAATTAATACGAAAGCCTCTGAAATTTCACCACAACATATTCAGAAATAAAAATAAACAAAACTATGAGAAATGTTTTGACAAATAAAATGAATATAATTTGTTTCATAAAAATATGAATTTTGAAGGTTCGTATATGTATACAAACAACAGTAATCTACTCTATAACGTTGAGATAGGTTCGACGTTATAGGGGGGAATTTAGGAAATCAATAAATGAAATATTTTCATTTTTCTTTATTTTTGGAATATTTTTACTAATTAATTGTTTTTTTTAAACACATTTGAAAAAAAATTAAAAAATCTGAATTTAAATGCATTTGAAAAAATGACGTTAAAGGGGGGACGTCACAGACGTTATAGGGAGGATAATATAATTACATTGACTTCAAATTAAATACCAATGATATTCTTATAATATTTATCGTATGATGAAGGAAACTCAATCACTTTCATATACAGATCACATCATTTTCCACCGAACTTCCATTTTGATAGGACTAAACCATCAATCATCATCATAATACGCAATCTATATAAAACCCACTAAAAGTCACGACCTTTTCAGTATCAAAACAACTTACAACAACAAAACTCATTCAAATCAATTTAACCTTCACCATTCCCATAGCAAACTTCGACCAATTGAACCATTAACCAATTGAAACAAAAAACCTTCCCATTCGCACCACCCCATTCTCGAAGGTGCCCAAAGACGGGCGTGGTCGGCTATCTAACATCTGCCGGAGATTGACTTCCTTTCACGGACTCAAATGAGTTCCTTTGACAACTCGGATCTCTACTTACCGATGGGTGCCCCGGTGATGAATCGTTATACGCTCGTCTGAACGAGCCTGGAATATGCAACCGCCGCCGACACAATTCCCATCGAAATGAGCTCGATTTTGGCTGGGGAGATCCGCGAAACGGTGATCGAAGCCTTCCTAGTCCTCCGACTCGCTTTGTTGGCAGTGTTATATGTTTTTGGGGGTCGGGCCGCAGTGGGTGGGTTGGGAAGAATCGGCGTTGTCGGGGAAGAAATATTCGGATTCGATTGTGTTGTTTTTGAACGGTTCTTTAGTGTGGTTTGAATATGAGCGCAGTGGAACCTCGATGTGACGGATTAATGCAGGTGATGAGTGTTCGTTATAGCCGAATGTCCGTTATATACACAATACTCTTTTTGCAAAGTTTAAGTAAGATGAATCGATTATTTTTACACGGTTTTTCAACTTTAATATTGTATATAAAGAATGTGGTATACGGTATAGCTTTTCCTGGTGTTTCCTATCGTTTTGGGGAACATATTTTTTACATCCCCCCCCCTGTGTAGTTATAAAAATTCTAACTCACTGAAAAAAATCTGCTTTCAATAAAAAATAATAAGCCAACAATTTTTTGCCGAAAGTACATTTTCTTTGTATATGGGAGACATTTTTTCAAGCGTAGCCTTGGGTTAAACATGTATATCATTAAAAGTATATTTTATACAATATTCAGATTTGATCGGATATTTTGTCCATTATATCCGAAGTTTGCTATTTTGAGGTTCTACTGAATGACGAATTTATCAAAAGAAAGATTATATAAATCTTACTGAAATAAATTGATTCAATTACGTTTTATTGCTGAATGATTTTTCGTCATATTGAAAATTATTCGAATTTATTTTCCAAATGATCATTTCTATTAATTTAAAAATATTGATTAATACTAATATAATTGTTACATGCAATGATTACCATTCAAATTCAATTAGAATTAGAATTCACAACGCTCTCCAATCGAACTATTTATTCCTTCGTATGAATGGTAAGCGCCCCGAACTTCATTTCGATTCAAACTGATCGCTTTTGCGAAACAGAAAAAGTATGGTAATATTTTGAAAGCGACGTCGAAGTTTCCGTTAGAACCTCATCTTGGGCGGTGTTTGCTTTTTAAAGCAAAAGAAGACAGTGGCTGAGGAGCAGACGGCGGAGGGATGTAGTTTGAATAAGACGCGAAGAATACTCTCAATCACGATAGCAAATAAAACGTTTCGGAGTTTCAGACGCGGATAAAAGCCTTGTATCCTTTTCAATATGAGGCTTACTTTTATGCACAACTTGCGAGCACGATCCCGGCTTTAACGACCGAGCTTTCAGACCTTCAAACAACAGTTTTGCAATACGAAACGACAATACGACGATTCGGATCTTCATAAAATGACATTTGATTGTGAAAATTTCACTGGATTATCATAATCTATCAATTGAATGTATTCTCGGTTCTTGCATAACACATTTAATGAATTGTGACCTATTTTAACAAAAAATGCGTTACAAAATGTTTTAAATGATTTCTCTCACTGTTGAAATTCGCGCAATTAAAGCTCGAATTGAAAAATAAATTCGCTTATAATCTAGGCGCACACTTTCATCGTGCAAAATAAATTCGCCCACTTTCAGCTGAAAATTAAACGTTGTTATACGCAAGAGGAGGTACGGGTCCGCGATTTGAATATTCGCATAATTCGTTGCGCACACGGCTGAATTTCGCTCCGGCATAAAACGTAAGTTTCGCACAGCAACAACGGCGAATTAAATTAAATTTCATTATGTATATATATATTTTATATACGTGTGTGTGTTCTAGAGAGTGTTCGCTTTTCGATTCGAATGAAATATTTTTAATCGCGTTTCACGCTCTAGGTGCGCGCTCGGCTCGCGTCTTTGCATAATTCCGGGGATATTATTGCATTTAACACTTACAGGACCGCGCATCGCGCCGCTCGACTTCCGGGTGGGACCGCAAGTTTTCGCAAAAAATCGCACA
>JAOXNN020000027.1:5220515-5234877 GCA_028571205.2 Hydropsyche betteni | reverse complement strand
GTCTATATTTTTTTATAACCTATGAATTTTTACAGAATGTACAGGCGCTAAATATTCGGGGGCGCAAACAGGTCGAATTTAGCATCGGGCTTCGAAACCCGGCGATATTTGTCACCATGATCCTATGGCAATTTTTCAATCCCACCATGAATATTCATTCGCCGGTGTGGGAAAATCGCCACGATACAAACCCCCGCTCTCACATAAATACTATAGTACATACTAGGTGCTCAACTTTGCGCCCGCGGCCAACTTTCAAATTAAGGGCTGACAACACTGAAAGCATTTTTTTTCCTAAGCAAATTATTATAAAAAGGACTATTTCATACATCTAGATTTTTGAAAATATGTTCACAATCAAATTTTAATCATTTATATCATACATAGATGGCATTAAAAATGATTAATTTGAGTGTGAATATTTCTTTTTTCCATATTCTTAATATTTATTGCTACCACTAAATTACAATTAAACCAATAAAAAAAACACATCCAATAAAAACTCAATTAATGATAAATAAATTAAAAATCACTATAAAGGAAAAAGGTAGGGCGAAGGAAAAGGTTGGGGGGGGAGCCTTCGGATACATTTTTTTCCCCGTTCATTTTTCGTTTTATTTTCCGCGCTTTTATTTCCTGGAGTTATCCAGATTTTTAAGCGCGGCGGCTGTCCCGGGATATAAAATATAGGAGAAATATGGCGGCTAGGTGACCCGTGAAATTGCCGCTTGTCACACCTATACACCCGTCCCGCGGGATCTATGGCCCGCACTTTAAATATTTTTTTATTCATCCGCGCGGATATTCGGATGGAGGGTTCGGGAATAATCTATAAGTCGGTATTTCATTCGGACGTCTGAGTTTTCCGATTGAGAAATATGTGTGTTTGTCGAAGATGATTTTAGAATTATTCTAAAATAGGGTGATCGTTTTTATCTAATTCAATACCAGAATTTTTTTCTAAAAAAATATATTGTTTAATCGATCTATTGATGAATCAATGATTTTTAATTTTGAAATCTTAAAAAAAAGTTTACTAGTTTCATCACATGATTTATCAGAATAGAAACATTTAAAATTATTATAGGCTACTATTTAAATAGTCTGAATTTAAATACGATTTTGGTCAGAATTTGAACCATATTGTGGTCAGAATATTCTGGTCAGAATAATTATTGAATGGTCAGAATTTTAACTTTGTTTGTCAGAATTTATATTAAATGATCAAAATAATATTAAGAACCCTAACCTAACCTAACCTATTCTGACCATTTCGTTATTAAATTCTGACCATTTATTTTTTTGCAATTATTATAGTACTGTTCTAAAAAATGGCAGGATTAATATTCACCCTAATTTAAGTATTAAGGTTTTTACGATATTGTAATGTTTGGAATTTATTAATGAATCTTTATAAATTTAATTTGTACTCTTATAACAGTATAAAACATATGAATTTAACTGATAAATCAGGAATCGGTGAACTCCGACCCACGGGCCAAATGTTTTCGATCGGCCCGCGAATTAACATCGTTTTTTATATGAAAACTACCATTGGTTATCAAACCACTCAACTGTCACTGGATAACCTCAAACACCACATTTCCCGCCAAAACACACGTCAATTTGAGAAGCGCAGCATCCAGCGAAGGGCCAACTAGCGGGCCCCGGGGGGCCCACACCTCGGGGGCCCTCCGCATAATGAGGCTGCGCCCCCCGAAATAACTGCCTGTTAAATTTGTTTCGCATTTGAATAACAATGAATATTAATGCGACTGTTACGAATGCGTGATGAATAAGCGCGCGGTGATTACACGGCCGACGCCTGAACACTTTAATATTGTATGGCCGTAACGCTACGTTTCGCGTGCATGTGAATCGGATAATTCGAATTGTTTGAAATTCGTATTTTAAGATGTGATTTGTATATTGTTTTATTGATAAAAATGCGATTTGAATTAGTATAATGCGTTTAATGTATTCGGTGTCACGTTTTTGTATGTGCACTTTTCAACCCTTTGAGTGCTCTTATCTAATGCAAATAAATAACAGTTGGATGATTTGCAAATTTTTTTTAATTGAAAATTTTTGGAATGAAACTTGTTCGTGGATTATTATTTCGAAATCTTAATCAACGAATTAAAAAAAAATTGTGCATGTAACAGGATATTTTTAAACTAAAACAGAAGCCAAAAAAATACTTTTTATATGTACAACACACAAATACGATGTTTTTTTCATTAGCAATATAGTATTTATGGAAATTCAAGGTGTTCAAAGAATTTATCCAGATACATGATGTGTGATATATTAATATTTCGATATTATTCTCATAATTAAATAAAGTTTTTAACTATTTTTAAAATTTATGATGGGAAGGACACCTTATGGACCCTTCTTTGGCTATAGCTACAGTGTATGTTATTATAACAAAATCAACTATTAATATCAAGAAATTTAAATTCAAAAGTGCACATCAGCACACAGCGAACGCCCGTCAACCCCTCAAGAACCACGCGCTACATCTTTACATTTTAGAGCTTCTACAAAATGGTGTCATCGATCGTGCAAATTTTCGTTTCCGTTTTCGCTTTTAATTTCGAAATCGGCCTGGTCCGATTCAACGCAATAAGTTATAGATGTAGTACGGCAGGGCATTAACATGCCAACAACTTTCTCTGCCGAGTTAATTAAAACCGTTTCCTCTCGCTCGAATGTGCCTTGGGCTTACAGTTTCTATTATATATCTCTGGAAATTAATAGTATTTTGTTACGACCCGCATATAAGGGGGGGGCATGTAAAATCTACACGTTACTTCCCTATTTAATGGGAAAATTATATTCGTTGGCGGGACGCGGTTTATAACGAATTCGAAAGCGAATCGAGAATGTTTTACTCGGTTTGCACGAATATTAAATAAATTATGTCCGAAAACATTCATTTATAGCGTCAAAATTATTTAATATAGTATATTCATATTAATATAAAAATAATATCTTAATGTTTAGTTTCGATTTTTGTAATTCAGTTTTCTAAAAGTTGCCTTTCCGAAATTTAGTAAAAGAATTCAATACTGAAACTGCAATTTTAAGATCAGAATCATGAAAATCTGAGATTCTGGATTAGAGTTCAATTTCAAAATTTGACAGAAATATAATCCAAAATACCGGGATTTCAGTGTAACTTTGAAATTTCTATATTGAATTTTGTCCAGATTTCCGAAATAGTACCTCTTAACTAAATATGATGATAACAATAAAGCGACTTTTAACTGATACTATCTCAATAAGTTAGGTATTGATCTTGTTAGTTATTAGAGCAAAATTTAACCAAAAATTTTATTTAAAAAAATAAAATAAATAAATGAAAAATTCAAATCATTCACAATTTCATAAAACTTCAGTCTTTACCCGAAAAAATTTAAGCAAACGACAATTGCCCGAATCCCGAACTTGCCAAATTCGACTCCAGCCATACGTTCCGCAGAAAAACCTCAAACTTGGAGGAGCACAGACCTTTTTAACCGTGGCGCGGTCCGGATCGCGATTAACGTCCCGCAGAACTGTTATGATCTGCATTATCGCACGTTTTCCCGCCAAAAGGGGCCCAATTGGCGCGAAGGGCCCGAAAGCGGGTGGGCGGGGGAGGGGCGGGGGTTTTAATAACGCGGCCGCGGACCTTTGAGGGCCGAGACCGCCACCGCCGACGCGTTTAATTAATTTTTCTCTCTTTGACATTTTAATTAATAGCGCGCTCGGTGCGCAACGGGTTAACGCGAACGCGGCCGCTTTGTGAGCGGGCAACTCTCATATATGAAAACTGTGGTTTTACCTATTCAGAAGTGTAATTCGTATATTTTTTTTTTTTTAGGCAAAACTTTTTGAGTTCTGTGTATGTGAACTAGTTTCGAAATATGAATTTTTTGATCTATATAATTTTTTTATTAGCTCGTTTAATTTTTTAGGTTTCACTTCAAATTTTTTTATTAAATTTTGTTTTGCATAACCTAATAATATAGTAAAAAATAAAAATATAAATATTTGTGAAAATAGCTTCTAAAAATTTTTTTAGCAAAAATTTATCAAATTGATACATTGTCCATATTTGTCATATTAATTAACATTTGCTTCAATAATATGTCAAAATTACATAAAATAAAAATCAAATTAATTTGATTATTAAAAAAATATCATGATCTAATACTAAAACTAATTTTATAATCTAAATAGGACATTAAAAGACATAATTTTGCAAACATTACTTTTTTATGCACACTAATTTTATTAAATGTAAATTTATTTTAAATAACGCCGCTTTAAATTCTCCTTATATATTTATAGTTCGTTTATTAAATTTAAGTAAATTTCGTTACAAATATTATTTTAAAAGTGTATAACTACTAATATTTCTTAATGCACATCAATTTTTCAAAACACCACAAATTGCAATAAAAATTTTCGCGTCATTAATCTACGCAGATTTGCCACGCTAAATACGCACGGTCAGTTTTTGCGCATTTTGCGGTGACCGAACAACGAACCATTATGGAAAAATGACAAATTTGAACCACAAAAAAAATCGGAAAAGTCGCAGGAAAGAGAAAAAGAAAAAACCGCGTTCTATAGGGTCAATCAAAATCGGCGACGTCGTGCAAACGGAAAAAGTGAAAAATTACGACGCTCGTTACGCCCGTTTTATTTTACAAAGGTGAAAATAAAAAAAAAACGACCGGTGAAAAAAAAGTTTAGCACAATGGACGAACGAGCGTTTACTACCTGCAATTTTCCATAGGGTGTTAAAATATTCAAATGGACCAAATTTGCATGTGCGGTACAACGAGCAGAAGGGTTTTCCGACTATGGCCCCGAAAAAATATATTATGATTCGAACGTCGATTTCGAAATGCGTACGAAGCCTATTTCTGTTTTGCAGACGTTTATTATGATGATTTTCGAAAAAGCTAATACCGTGGAAAATTCGGAAAAATCCACCAGTTCAATGGCGCATTTATAATTTTTAAATAATTACACTTTATTACACATCGGACTTTTTTTTCATTTTATAATATAATTTTTATCATTGATGTTTTCATATTACCGTTTGCAAAAGAAATAATTTTCTATTTGAAATTTAAAAAAAAATCGTTATCGATAATAATTTCAGATCAATTGTGTGTAATTAATTATATTCATCTATTGACCGCATTATAATACATCATCTAAAATTCATGGTCAAAGTTGAACTGTTTTTATCCATATTTTTTTATTTTCAAATGATAGATGGCATGAATCATATATATTATACAATATACGAAATGTTTTCCTTTTTTTACATAAAAAAATATTCTTATCAAGAATAACTATCACATTGAACAATAAAACTTTATCGGTTCAAATAAAATAATAATAATAATTTCAGTCAATTTTATAACACAATCGATATGTAAATTCACAAATTGATCAATTCCCTTTTAAAAACAAGTACAGTATGGATAAAATTCCATTATGAGAATATATTATATATGAGTATTCTAAAATAAGTAAAAATAAATACGCTCTAATTTGTGTTTTCTATACTCACATTCTCACGCTCTTAATTACGTTCATACTCACTTCTTACTTACCCTCTAACTTACACTCTTATTCAAATTCTTTCTCATGCTCACCACGAAGCCCCACCCTCAAAAAACAACCATCAAATCCAAAAAAATAAAAAATAAAACGCCAAATCTCCGAACTGTCCCGATCGTCGACAAAAACGGCCCCGTCCATCCATTGGCAATATAATCCAATCGCGCGCCACTGGCCGATCGGGCCGATTGTAAAATGAGGTTTATTATTACGGGTGCGCGACCGTATTAAATCACAGCGGCGGCACGTGTCCGGGACGTGGGCGTGATTAAAACGCGCCGGCCCTGGGCCCGGCCAAAAATCAGGCGATGATTCATTGTGGAATCGATCAAAACTATTGTCGCGGTTTTCTGATTGGGATTTGTGGGTTTTGGTTTTGGATTGGGAGGTTGTTTTTTTGATTTTTTTTTTAATGGTTTGTTTTTGAGCGAATGTTTTTCGATATTGATGGAAATCGTTACTGAAGCTGATCATTCCATATATTATATTATACGTAACGCAAGTGAAAATCTAAATATATCTCTCTATGGTAAATAAATCGATATTCTTAATTAGATAATCTCTGAATTCAATTCAAAAATAATTACTGGTAATTCAAACCAATAAATAACATCGAGATTTTTGAATTTAGATAACTTTACTATTTTTTTTTTTCAATCAAATATTCGTTCGTAGTAAAATATTAACTAAACACTTATTTTAATTATCAAATTATTACATTTTTATGTGGTATTTTTAAAACAAGCTTTTATGCTGGTTAATTGATTTTATTATGTAATAAAAAATGTAGAATACTTTTAATATTACATTAAAATTTGGTCCCTTATGATAATGTACTTCCACTATGCTTTTTTTATTCCTATATTTTTATGCTAAAAATCTACGACTTATGACAAAAATTCAAAAAATATTTGTAAAAAAATACGTAGTACTCTTGTGAGCCGGAAGTTTCGTATATTGCAATTATTTTTCAAAGAAATGCTCACACATATATAGCTTCTATATAATATTATTTTTTATCAATAATTTATCGTAATTTTTAGAAAATTGATTACATTTATATCGCAAAAAAAAAAATATCAAAGCTTTTTTCATTTAAAAAAAATCAACAGTATACCAACTTTTACATACATTTTCCCGACGCAAAAGCGCAATTTTTCAAAAAGCACATTCGAAAACTTCACCACGGTGCACATTGTGTGTACATCAATAGATTTTCAATACCCAAAAAAAAACTGTAGCTTATATCTGGCTATAAATTACCATACAAAATCGGACCATTAGCGAACTCTATCCATCGATACAAAATAACAGTTTACCGCCGCTCGCCCGTGTTTCGAATTTTCCCTCTTTTTTTCCCGCCGTTCGGCCTGCTCCGATTTTTTTTTTCCCTATTTTATTTTTGGCATTCGCAAATAGCAAAACTGGGGAAATAAAAGTGGGAAAAATCGCGATATCACACGGTCGGGAAGAGCGAGAGTTTTCCCTTTCGACGTTGAATAATTCATCGCTCGGTGGGCCGCATTTGCCATATTTCATATTGAAAACATACTCGCTCGCTTTTTATTGTATTTTTCGAGTCTTTGAAATTCAAATCGAAAATCGTATACAAGTTCCGCATAATTATCTTGTTATTAAACAACGGCGGGGATATTACGAAGATATCCGGCCGGGATCTTCGTAATTTCGACGAATCCACTCTTGTATGATTGAAATGAACGGAACGCAAACGTTTGTTTGAAGAATGGATGGTAAAAAAAACGTATAAACGTTGGAGAAGATGGAAAACCGTGACTGCTGTCATTCACTCGAAGAAAAAGTTCCTTTGTGAGTCAATCAAATAAAAAGAAAGCCGCTTTCTCGTACAACTTTCGCGATAGAAAAACACGGAAATGAGAATACGCTTTTATTCTCAAAGTTGGAAAAACTAACACTTGATACATTTTTTATCTTTACTTTGGAAATTAAATGGATTCAAATATTCAATTTCATTATGAAGAAAACGTCAAACTAATTACCAATTCCAATTCACTTCGCATCAATGATGAATATATTCCTTCGTCCTACATTGCTGAAATAAAAACTCGCGCACGCTAGATCCTAGAAAATCCCTTCAAAGGCCTATTCCACGGAAAAAAATAGACTTTTCCACGACGTTTGCTTCCTTTTCCCGCCACACATTTATATTTTGGCGGTGGCAAATAGAAAAAGCGTTGAAGTGCACCTCTCGGAACGATCATGTAAACACACGTCGAGCGACTTTTCATTTCGCCTAAATAAGATCCAGGTATTCCGGGATATTCGCGTCTATGAATTAAACATACCGCAAACGGAATATACGACTCTGGTTTCCGAAGAGGCTCTCTCTTCGGCGGGTATATGAAATAGGAGGACTTTGGCGAAGTCCATTATTATGCCTCGACTTGATCTTTGTATAATATAATGCTATAATTTTATTTGGCTATTGATTAACTTGATTTTTAAATTAAATTTAACTATTTTTAGTAGTATTATATAAATTTGCTTGGGTGCCTTTATGTATTTTTTTTATTCAAGGCCGTATCGAATTAAGAATTTTTTAAGTGGTTGATCGTAATGCATATAAAGTATTATATATGTTATTTATTATAATATCGTTACAGTTGTAAATTTACTTGTCTGTCTTGTTTTTTCACAATAACGTATTATATTTGACGACAAAAATTTGTGCGATTAAAAAGCTTTTAACATAAAAATTCTGTAATTGCGTAACTAATGAAAGATATAAAGTCGTTATAATTATAACTTACATATATAAACGTTAATTTTAATTAAAGAAAACTATAGTCATATATTTTTTTGATATTTCATGAACAAAAAGATAACGTACACTTTTTACTTCCTACAGGCTATTTTTTTCCTATACATAGATCTTGTACTTTCAATCTTCTAGTTGAAGCAGCGAAATCATAATACAAAACTAATAAAGTTTATTTACATTCATTTTCTTTTTATGAACCGAACAGTAAAACCCTTGCATTTAAATAACGAAATCGACGCCTCAATTCCCTTACCTCCCACGCACATTTTCACATACTCCCATATAAGCCTAGACATTGACAATCTCCAACTAATCAACCGAAAAGTCTCACAACATTTAAAATCCTTTACTACCGGGAAAACATCTCATCCGCAAACCTTATACCTGTACCGGACGTCCTACCGAAAAAAGCGGCCGTTTCTGAAAGCGCACGACTCGAACGGTCATGACAGGCCTTTGCTTCAGCAACATCGGACTCTTTGCCCGCTGAAAAGCTGAAATAGTCTATACACCGGAAAAAGTACGGCAAAAAACTACACTACCTGTCCAATCAAGTCCGCCGGACAAATTGGCCGGGTCCGGTGCGGCTATGTTCCAATGCATTATGCATGAAACGGTTTTTGGTGAGCAAAAGACGGAAAAAAATATATATATATAAACGCCGAAAAGCCTTCAGGACGTTTTTCCATACAATCTAGATTCTAATAGGAGCAGTAAAAAGAACTCGTCAATCGACTTTCGATGAAATTGCTTGTTTACAGATACAATTTTATTCCGGGAAACGTTTCGTTTGATTGAATTAAAATTCAAGACGCTTTTCCCATTCGGATCGATCCGAACAACACGAATCTAATATTGGACAATACATACATGTCCGCATAATATAAAATCTAATGTTCGGCATTATATTGGTGCATATTTTTTGCTTAGTCAATGGTGCAAGCATATTACACATGGAGCCGAAGTCGTAAAACCGGCGAGGGTCGTGTAGGTGGCCGCGTAATATCAACGGGCCTCGCACCGTAATAATATTCACGGACCACGTATGTCTAACGATAGGGGTGTTCAACTACGATTTGAAGTCGTTCTTTGTCATATTATAATATTTGCATGGTGGAAAATCATGTGATTTTCTTTCGAAATGGAAAAATTTTGGTTGAAAGTTTGCTTAGTTCGTTTTTTTTATATATTGGTTTTAATTTTTTTTTTTAGATTACGTGTTTATGTATTTTTGATCTGAGAATTTTTATAGATGATTTATATGAAAATAATTTCATTTTTCATCAAATAAATATTGAAATGGATGTATTTGACGATCGACATAATATTTAATTTTTTATGACGATCTATGGTATAAATATAGAATTTTTATCATATTTGAAAAGGCCTGTTTTGGAAGAGGGTTCAAATTGATTTTCTTAACTCACTGAATGCATGTATGCATTCTGTGCGGTGCGAGACGTTATTAAAGCCTCCTTGCATATTTAAACGCAACTTATGTACAACGATGTTCGCAGTAAATACATTTATGCTCTCGACTCACTATCGCTAAAATTATTTCGCAACAATTAAATTGAAACCAAACAAAACCTCTTATCACAACAAATCATCGATTCTTTCCCGGAAAATAATCCTTACGACACGCACGTCGTTATAAAGCGGATTTATTTCGACTCAGTCAGTAATATTGTACACTTTCGTTATATAAGGTGAGCACTTAAAGTGAGTTTCACCAAAATAACCGCCGGATGATTTCGTCTAGGGTTCAAGACAAACTTGCCGAGGGTCAACAAAATAACCCTAAATCAAGAGGCTTATTTACGCGTCTGGTCTGACCCTAACCAACACACTGTCCCGCGCGAACTTGCCTATAACGCAAACACCTAAACTTCTAGTTATTCGAAATTTTTTACACAACGTAATTAATTAGATTATTCGAATTGTTATTGAGACATCAAATACAAATTCGCTATGCGGTGCGTTGAAAGATGGCGCTAGAAGTGGTGGCCATTGTGAGGGCGCGATCGTCGTCAATCATCCGAAATGCGAATGACGTGATCGTATTCAATCATGGCTATGATTTGTTATCGTCGTCTATGAAAAAACGGTCAATCCATCCACAGGGATATTGTCTTGAATTAGGCGTTAGGTCCTGTCGATTTCAGATATTGTTTCAGCTTGGTTTCAGGGGCGTATTTGTGAGGGATGCAATTGTCGTTACCAATAGGTTTTTTTTATAAATATATTATCTTTTTTTTTATTTAAAACCTTTTATATATTGTTGAATCTATTATATGTAATTCAATACAAATCTATTTGTTCACTCAATATTATTGTTATTTCAATTATTTTGATTTAAGTTTTATTTTAAATTTACAACGATAGTTCCTCCAAAAAATAAATCTCAAATCGCTAATAACATCGATTCGTTTCAGTTAACTGAACTCCAGATCCTCAGTTAATTACAATAAATCAGTCCCCGATACCAGTTCTTCTCCATTTTTAACGTACCACATAAATACGAAAAACTCGATTGTACCGTTAGCCTTAAACGATTTTCCTGAACGAATTTTCTTTCACAAATAAAAGTGCATATTCTCGTCGACGATTTCCTCCCAATGTTTATTTAAACCGTTTTGATTCCGTGTAAGTACAAGATGGGTGACACATATTTTCTCATATATTTGAAACTTTTTGCATATATTTCATATGCTTTGTATATAGAATATGAGGTGCATATTCCTCGAGATATTTCGCTGGTGAAGCAATGGAAATATCTTCGCGGTTTTCCTTAGGGACTTCAACAGTCGACGAATACTTAGCCTACGGGCTTCCGATCTATTCTATTTTAAATAACTTCATCCCTATGAGCCGAGATGGGGGTATTTCATAGTCTATTCCCGTATTTGAACATGCTATATCGATGTCATTCCAATAAAAAAATATGGCAAATTTAATCCCCTCGAAATGTAGACGCTTCAATCTATCTATCTATGAGGGGAGATTATATTTGCTTTTTCATATGATCGCTTCATCTCTATGCTTTTTTTTCAAAAAGTAAACTATTTAATTATTATTCATTAATCATATTCTACTTAAATACCTTCTAATTTTGAGGAAGGTGTCATAACAATATGCCTATAATATTATCCCCTATATATAATCACGGATTTCTGAGTGTTTGTGTGTGTTCGTTCGTTTGTCGCGTATTCTTTCGCGAATTCGCTTATTTGACGCTCACGACTTTTTCGCGAATGTGGTCTTTATGCGTATACATTTAACGTCTATAATATGATATGCTTATTACCTACTGACTACTGGCTTTACCTATATGACGTCTTGTGACAATAACAAATGGACTATTTTGATTTTATTAATTAAATATTAAATATTCAAATCGAGTACGAGCGTTGAGCAACCGATGCTACATTTACATCATTCTCGCCTGTTTTATAGAATTGCAAGCACCAAATTCAGTCTTTATGGTCATTATAATAACGGCTATAATATAATATTATCCTATAATCTTATATTCTGGAGACATTTTGCGATGGCACGGTTACAAAATATTTTTGCATAGATATATTTAATTTTTGTTTATTACATTTCGCAACGGCATAGTTATAAAATAATTTTGCATAGATATATTTTATTTTTATTTTGTTACATAATATTATGGTTATCAATTCACAGCCGATGTTATTAACATCGAGTCTATATACTAGTATTAATATAAAATCATATTATTATACATACACGTTTCAACTCTGACATTTTTTAGAAGGTTACCCTTAAAGGATTTAAATATATAAAATTGTCAATTTCTAAATGATCTTAAGCCGATCTTACTCGATTTCATCCATCTACTGATCACATAATTCATCCATATTCTTTTCATTCTTTCGTCTGAATATAGATACGATAAATCAATAGTTAAATATTACGAATTGAATATTATATCGATACAATCAAGTTTAGGGTTTTTTTAGAAAGTTAATTCTCAAATAGTTTAGATTTTGAAAACTTTTTTACGAAAAATAATTTCAAACTAATAATACTTATATAATTACATTAATTTACTGATAGTGTTATTTGTCATTTCATACCAGTAATTCATAGAAAAAAATCGACAACTCCTTATAATAAAGCCACGTAAAACTAATTCAAAACTACAAAGATTCCGATGACATCCCGACAATAAAGCACATGAAAGTATACGCAACGACTTTATCATTTCACCTGTAGGGAAGTCTCATTTGGAGGCTTTCACGGACCGCCAGAATTGAAAAATAAAACGGTTAGACTTTCCGTCTCCCGGTGTATTCCAGTGCTCGAGCATTTTGTACACCGTACATGTGGGTACCCCAATTCCCATTCCGCCGCTCACGTATCCTTTGGAGACGGTTAGGATTGCTTCCTCGTTACGACACAAACACAAAAGCCATT
Source organism: Hydropsyche betteni (assembly GCA_028571205.2). Lineage (NCBI taxonomy): Eukaryota > Metazoa > Arthropoda > Insecta > Trichoptera > Hydropsychidae > Hydropsyche > Hydropsyche betteni. The sequence goes on along the minus strand of JAOXNN020000027.1, from coordinate 5,222,000 downwards.
TTCGAAGAAAATTGAAAATTTGCCGTGTTTAGTTTGCGGGAAGAAAATTCGCAAACGCCGGCTTATTAGTTCAGCGTACCGTTTGTGTGTGTCTTCCTCTCTGTAGTATTACGTTTTCCTTTCGATGTTTTTGGGTTGTTATTGTATTGTTAATTTTTTTGTGTGAAACAGTTTATTGATTTTTTTATGTATAGTAAATGTAGTTTGTTTGAAAGACGCTCGAAACAATACAAGACCGTCGATGCTTCTTCCTCGAGAACGTTTCGCTTGGTTCTTTGGTGGCTGTTGATAAACTTTATCCCGGCCAGAAAAAGAAAGAAGTTTCACTCTTGAACTTCAAATTCGAAAGTGCATCTCTTCGAAAGAAAAAGATTCGGAGAGCTTTGTGCATCGCGGCGCTTCCGAAACTGGATCCTTTAATCTCTATAGTGCTTTTTGTCTGATGCGCTCTCCTTTGCTGAGCTATTTTTTCACTTCAATTTCAATAATACAATGAGATAGTTGAGAAAAAACCCTTTGAAAACACGCTTTAAATACAAGCAAATTAAATAATTCACAAGTTAGAAATTGCGCTATTATATTTTTTCGTTTCCAGAATCAATTATCTTAAAGATATGCAAAAAATTATCGCTTGAAGTATAATATCATATTCACATGTTGAAAATGAAACTTTTATACCGTCTATTATTTCATAGTTAATCTTTCATTGTTCTCGAAGCGTTCAGGCACATTAATTTTCACTTTGCTATATGTCTATTTATAAAAAGATTCCACGTACAAAAATAACTACAACCGCCCACCCAAAAAATCCACAACGAAATGAGACATAACCGAATCGAAAATTCAACGCGAATCCGAACTTGCTACAAAAAAAAAAAAAATGAAAAAGCGCGAAACATTCGCGCGTTAGCCCGATTCAATTGTGGGCCAAATTGACGTGGCACGTCCGCGCTTGTCATTCACCTGTCAAAGTGGAAATTTCGCGAATTCGCCACAAACACGTCGCCGAATACGCACATTCGGGCGCGAAAGGTGCCGCTGTCGCGTCTGCGAATATGAACAATCTTTCATATTGCGGATGCGTCGCCTGCCACGGTCGGAACTTGGCGAAAATCGCGACTTTTCGGCGGGGCTGGTGGTGCAATCTCACCCCACGCGGGCGTTTATTCGGTTCAATTTGAGTCTGGAGCCTCGGCGGGATGGCTCCCTGGAGACGAATCGGGAACGTCTGCCTTGCGAAGGTTCAAAGTCACGGGCGTCAACCTTTTCGGTGACGTTCCGTGTTCGGGTTTTAGGAATTTGTGCTATGTTTTTTTTTTTGTGTGGAATTAAATTTTATTGATTTTTTTAGATTAATTCTGAACATTATGCAATATACATTGGTAGTTATTTTGATACTAGTATATAAGCCCGATGTTAATAACATCGGGTATTGATTTGTTAAGAAACGGAAAACGATAAAATATGAAAACCCGATTTGAATAT
>JAOXNN020000027.1:5190275-5211702 GCA_028571205.2 Hydropsyche betteni | reverse complement strand
TCTACTTTCGAACATTCAACTTTCGCACACGTTTTCAGGAACCAATCATGTGCGAAAGTCGAGGTCCGCCTGTATTTTATCATAATTATACATTAGAGCTTTCGAAACTTATTGTTCCATATTTTATCGTTTGTAAAATTTTACAAAACATAATACAACCGATCGTGGAGCAAATAAAGCCGCTATTCGGAATTGGAAACCATCGTAGGGTTATGGGTTAGTTGGGTTTATCGTCTATTAATATAAACACAAACCATGACGTATATACATTTTTATCGTATTACAGAATAATGTTTTTTTTTTCAAATTGAAATTTGTTTATAAAAAGATTGTAATGTATTGTGAATGAAGATTTGCTTTCTTGTTAAATGCGGACAAAACTAGAAATGTAAAAATCCACTTTTCAATAATCGATTGCTATCTTTTTCTCTAGTAACATAAAACTCTTTTTCGTCATTCGTTAACAAAGCAATCTCGCAAAACACATATACCTCTCATTTATACGGTATAAAAAATCAAGTCAATGATATATGATTAGGTATTTTAACTTGATTTTATATGTCAACAATTTATTATTTTATAAATATCTTCTCATTGACGAAGTTAAATTTAAATCATTTTGAATTGATAGGTTTTGGTCGTTAAACTTTTCAAGAATTACCTTTCTTTTAAAATTAAAATAGTAAAATTTAAAAAAAAAAATCAGATTTCTTAGAATAAAAATAATATACAAATATTTAATTTATAAATATGATTAAATTTTTTCTTTTTCATCATTTGTACTTATTTACCGTCAAAATTATAAAAAAAACGTTTTATTGAGCAACTCTTATATTTAGATATAATTCACTTACAGTAATTTGGCAAAAATCTACATTTCATAATATAAAACTAATTACCGATAATGACTTTTTCAAAAAAAATAATGAACAGATCAATCAGATGAATCAATCAACTTACTGTGATGATCAGAAAAACAAAATAAATATTATATTTTTGATCTTTGAATTAGTTATTTTTTTTATAACTAAGTTTTTATATATAGTAACAATCAGTGAAATCCCGACGGCATAGGCAAATAAAACAATGCCTAATGGTGGCAAATTCTGAAGTGCGTCAAAATAAATTTAATAATCAATATTTTTCTTTATAGATATTCGACAAAAATACTAACAAAAATATTTGTGCTTCGAAGTAAATTTACGACGTAAAATTATAATTTTAAATACCTATCTATAATACTAGAATTATTATTTTAAAAAATTATTAAAACTTCGGACTATATTTCTAGAGAAGACGACATTTTGAACTTTACCTAGCAGCGGCACATCGTCTTGGAACACCACTGGTAACAATCCTACTTCATTTACTCCAATAATACAGCTGATAATAGATAACAACAATCTCAAAACCCCCCATCCAATCTGACACCATTCAAATTCAATCTGTCCATCATCCATAAAACCCAATCGCCACTAAAAAAAACAACACCTACGTCCAACGACACCAATCAACACTTCGCATCCAAAACCCATCACCAATTCAATCCGCAGGCACTAACACTAAAGAAGTCGAATCCGCCCGTTTAAAAGTGTATAAGGAAATGAGCCCGCTTGGGAAAACTCATAAAAGCCATTGTAGCTCTCTCAAAGGGTTCGCAACGGAGGGCGCCGATATTTATTGCCCTGAGAAGATCTGCGAAGGCAGATTTGAGCTCTCATTTACACACCGAGCGTTGCGAATGCGCCATAATAATCTCGCTGTTGAAACAAAGGGTGGAATGAAGGCGATGGACTTTTGCGACTGTGGGAAAAAGGACGGATCCGTTGTGGAGGAAGGGGAGGGTTTTGTGTTCGATTTTGTATCGTTTTTGGGTTAAATTGGGTTTTTTTGTCATAATGGATGTGCTTGAATTGGGTTTGGGATCGAAGTGGTTTTTTGTTTGATATAAAAAGTGAATATCGGCGTTGTTAAATATGCATCGTCGATGCAATAGTTGGCTGGTGATTATTTCGAAAATGGTTTCGCAAAATGTATATTGAAATGCACAGTCTGATCTGCATGGAAAATAAATGTTATTGTTAAATATTCAAATTTTTGATGTTGCATATGCTGATTTTTATTGTAGACGAAAACTGTAAATGCCGTTTTTTTTATAAGTCGATTAATCGATTGTTCGAAATCCGTATCTTAAATTATTTAATCATTTTTTTTACAAATATTCTACTTTTTTTTAATAAAAAAAGTACGTATTAGTTATTATTATCGTAGTAGATTTCTTGAAAATAAATCTTTCAAAATGTTAATTTCAGGACATCAATTCAAAATTTTATTCGTTATTACATTTAAGCATTTTTAATTCATTTTCAAAAGTAACATAAGTCCATTTTCGGAAAAAAAATAAGATTTTGTTGAACTAAAACAAATATTGAATCATTTTTACTTATACCACTTTAAAAAAAAAACAACATATACTCCTTTCTATATACCACTTTCTTCATATTACTTTCTTCATACCTCTTTCTTCATACCTCTTTCTTCATACCACTTTCAAAATAACGGATCATTTGTAAAACCACATTTCAATTCAAAATCTAAACGACCTATCAATTTCAAAACATCCATATACTAACAAATTCTCCAAAAAAAGCCCATTATTCCGATTTTCATATAACTTCTTAGATAATTCCATGAATATCCAACAATTCACAACTCCAAATTGAATTGCAGCGATTAATCGCGCACCGCCCATTATAATGCATTTGTATTTGCGAAGCACTCATATCGGCGCGCTATAGATTGCCTCTGCGAATTTCAACGTGAAAAGCTATTTAAATATTTGGTTAAGTGATTCAAATGGATGTATTAGCATATCGCAAGCGGCGAGCTTTTATCCACTCACCGGGCTCGGTTCGTCCTCCATTCCCCCAACAGACTCCCCCACACCATCTTCCAGGACCTTCCCCTACCACCCTCTTCCGCGAAATCGGAATATATTAAACATTCTCGAATTATGTACATTTGAATGGTTGAAATTTCATTGAAAAAAATTTTTGTAACCTAACCTAACATAACTTTACTTAACCTAAACAATTAGTCGAATTGAATGTGAATTGGTTGGTTTTTTTTTTATAATAACGATTTGTGTGTGGATTCAGTTCGGTCACACTGAAAGCACGTGGTGAAAAATTAATAAAACTTGTGCGACTCCAACTTCTCGCAGTTCGTTGCGAATGTAAATATTTAGCGGGGAAGAAGTCAAAGCGGGTCTATGCAAATTCTGAAACGTAACGGGAAACTTGCCGATACTATTTCTTTGTTGCATGTTTATCTTGCAGTCGGGGGACTTTTAACAAACTACCGTCACGTCGCACTCTCTCAAGTAACAATCAACACAAACTGAGTGTTCAGTTGCGGTCAAAAATAAACATTAGTACTGATACCACATAGGCGAAAAATATTTTACGTATAAATAAATGCGATGAATTAAAAAAAACTTAAAAATCATTGGATTCCTGTAACTTTTTTTAAAATAAAATCATTTTAAACAAAACTATGATCTTTATTTACAACACAAACATAACAATATATAAATAAATAATTGATCATAAGTAGATTCAAATATATTATATTTCTTCTTTATTAACTATGTTAAATTACTACACACACATTTATTTTTGAGATTGATTAGTCCTATTTTTGAGTATATTAGTTATGAAAAATTCTCCAGCTTTATACGAAGACCTGACTAGAGGTCCACTTGCAGTGTATAAAAATCCCATTTCAGCTCCTTTTGTTTCCCAAAAGTTAAATTTTTCAGGAGTCACATATTCTACGACTTTTAAATGTCTCTTGGTCGGTTGCATGTATTGACCAAGAGTCACACAATCAACGCCCACTTCCCGTAAATCTATAAAAAAAAGTATCGATAAAAATAGGAAGAAATAATAAGCTATTTTACTAAAATAAAAATTGCAAACCTTTCATGGCCTTTTCAACTTCTTCATCGCTTTCACCGAGTCCCAACATTATAGAAGATTTTGTTATGAGTTCTGGCTTAATTTCTTTTGCCGTTTTTAAGACTTTTAAAGTTTGTTTATATCTTTAAAAACGAATTCTCAGTTAATTACAATGATCCTTATTAAAATTAATCAACAAAAAATACTGACCCAGCTCTTGCATCTCTAACAAATGGCGTTAAAGCTTCAACTGTTTCTATATTGTGAGCAAACACGTCTAATCCGCTGAGTGCTATTCGTTTAATACATTCATCATTACCTCTAAAATCTGGCACTAGACATTCGACTAATATTGAATTATTTCTGTGAAAAAGTCACAAATCAATTTTGTATACAGCTAATATTTGAAAGAAAAAAAAATATGTAAAAGACATTACTGCCGTTTGATTTCTTTTACAGTCTCTGCAAAGTGGCTCGATCCACCATCGGGCATATCTGTGAAAGTAACATGTTATAAAAATAAATTAATCAATAAAATAATATGAAATGCTTTCATTTACCGTCACGATCGACAGAAGTTAGAACAACATAATCCAGACCCCATTCGGCAATAGCATGAGCTGTATTTTTGGGTTCATTTGGATCTGGAGGAGGAGGTTTTCGAGCAGTCTTAACAGAACAAAATCTACAGCCTCTGGTGCAAGTATCACCTAACAACTAAATTTTTCAATAATAATTTCAATCGATAAATTAATTTCAGACGATATTTACCAACGAAAAATTACCATTATGGTTGCAGTTGCTGTTGCATGTTTACCACCTCCCCAGCATTCTCCAATATTGGGACATTTTGCTTCTTCGCATACTGTATTTAATTTTAATGAGCGTAGTTGGTCTTTAAGCTTGCTAAAATTGGATCCTAAAAATATTTATATTTCAAAAATACTTTTTTAAAGAATTTATCCAATTTATTAATTTTTAACCTATAGGAATTGTAGTCTTCAGCCAAGGAGGTAATCTTAATCTTTCGTTATCGCCTTTTTCTCGCTTCAGTTTACCATTGTAGTCTTTCCAGTCGACTGGCGGATCGTCGGATATAAAATCCTGTAAACTCGGTCCAGGAGGCAACTTATCACGTGCTATATTAGATGTACAACATTTTTGAAACGCCTATAACATAAAATTAAGAAAAATTGAAATCTCGGTGATAAATAAGCCATATTTTAGATATTTATATAACAAATCAACATCATCATCATTGTCTACCCTTTTTTGTGCCCACTACAGGACAAGGTCTCCCCATTAAATATTGGGGGTCTAGGCTATATACCTTATCCGACAGCCAACCTCGTATTGAATATAACAAATATGAAAGTATTTTGATAATTCAACGACTTAAAATATATTTTAAACAATGAAAAGAATAACATAATAACAATACATAAGAATGCAAAATAACTCACCTGAAGTTGTAAACGCAAATCTGAACGTCGCAACATTTTCACAACTAACAAACGCGTACTCAGTCCTCAACTGACATTTGACATTGAAATTTGACATTTGTCTAAACCGCAAAATAAACGACCTAAATACTAAAATACTACGCACAAATAAATGTTTAAAATACATAAACTATTATTCGAATATAAAAACAAAAATATCACATTTTTTTCACTCCAATTTAAAATAAACAATTTGCGTCTAAAAGATAAAATGATGCAATGACAATTTGTTTACAACCACAAAGGACGAATTAAGGATATGAATTTTTCTTGTTATTATATTATAACTCTTATTATTTTTGGTATTAAGACTAAATTTGAATAAATACTTTGAATAATTTTTGGTTGACAATTTTGTATCCTAAGTTCAAGTTCAATAAGAATATTAGTGGTTCAAACTTGTAATGGCAACGTCAAAATGGCCAATCTAGAATCGGGCGTTAAACGTCAGTGTCAAATAATCTAGTTACGCAGTCATTCAAAAGCGTGAATCATAAAAAATGTTAAACATAAATGTGACAAACTAAATGTGGAAATGTGCGGGTGCTGGAGGAATGTCTGGAGGCTTTGGCGGTCGTGGCTGCGTCCACTTTGTGCGGCGGCGTACTTTTTGGTCATCGTCACCCTCGTACCCATCCTCATCATCAACTCGATGAAAAATGGCTTCAAAAAAAGAGACCAAGCTTCTTTACTCGGCGGGGCTTTCGTATTGCTCGCCATTCCCATCTCTATATGGGAAATTATACAACACATGATCTATTATACTAAACCTTCCCATCAAAAACACATAGTCAGGTTTGTGTGTTCTTTGATATTTTATCTTTAACGTTACACCGCACCAAATTATATTGGCGACATCCAGACGTGTTTTATTCCACTTTTAAAAAAACAATGTGGGGGTTGGTTCAGCAAAGCCCGCATTTCTCAGTTAGTAAAACTAAATGTATTTATTTGATGCTGCATGTCTCAGTCAATCAAAAGTCTGAACGTATTTATTACAGAACGCATGGATGGGTTAAGCTGAATGTACCTTATTCAGTCAGGTATTCAGATCGAAAATATTTTATAGGTGTCGCTGTATTGATATGGGTAGGGTAATGGCAAAGAGGCCTCTTTTACATTACAGAAAAACAAGAACTTTTGAAACATTCGGTAAGGATATAGGGAACCCAATAAAAAAAAGCTTATTGACATATTTCGAGTATTATGTCCTGCAAATGGCATTTTTTTGAAGAGGTCGTCTTTCCAGTTGGCTCATTACTGTAATATCTCAACTGGAATACCACTAGGATATCATATCATCAAAGATTATAGCATGATGTCCAATTCCCACGTATTGAATAAATCAGTCTTACTTTTTCGTAAAAGAAAGCAGATTACGATAATTGTCCTTTCAGATCGGCATGTTGAGACGCTGCAATCTTATTGCAACTGCCTTAAACAATTTTTTTTTAACTCTATGAAGCCTGGTTTTAACAATATGACTGGAAATGGAAATGTTTACTGAGCGTTTCCAACATTCCCGTATTTGTGTCACGCTACACGATGACCTTGAAAAATAATTATGTTTATTCTGTTCAGGATTCTTTGGATGGTGCCGATTTATGCAGTAAACGCATGGCTCGGTTTGGAATTTCCAGAACAGTCCATATACATGGACTCTATGCGAGAATGCTACGAAGCCTACGTGATATATAACTTCATGAAATTCCTGCTTAATTACTTAAACGAAGACGTCGACTTGGAAACATCGCTTGAAAACAAACCTCAGGTCAATCATATGTTTCCGTTGTGCTGTTTAACACCATGGGAGATGGGAAGGTGACTTTCTTCTTTTCGTATATATTTTTTCTTTATATTTCACGAGCTTTTCATGCCTTTTTTTCATTTTCAGAGAGTTCGTCCATATGTGCAAGCATGGTATATTGCAATACACAGTCATTAGACCAGTAACGACCATTATATCTGTCATTTGCGAATTGAGCGGAGTTTACGGAGAGGGAGATTTCAAAGGAAACGTTGCGTTTCCTTATATGATAGCTCTTAATAATCTGTCTCAATTTGCAGCTATGTATTGTCTAGTATTATTCTATAGAGCCAACCAAACTGAATTGAAACCAATGAAGCCGTTAGGAAAATTTCTTTGTATTAAAGCTGTTGTTTTCTTTTCATTCTTGTATGTATCATTTTATTATTTCTTTTATTGTTCAAAAGTATATATAATTATGTTAAATTTTCAATTTCAGTCAAGGGTTTCTAATTAGTGTATTAGTATATTACAAAGTTATATCTTCAATATTCAACACAGATGATAATGAGACAATCAAAACACTATCTTCAAAGTTACAGGTATTGAGTTTAAAAGGCGCAGGGATCCCTTGTTTAACACGGTTTCTTTTTTGTCAAAAAGGTTTGTTTTTTTATAATGTTGTTCTACATAGAGCAATGCAAATTACGGGGAATTACATTTATGACATATCTGTGTCCTTTTTTTCTATTGAAAAAAAGCAATATGTACATTTTATAAACATTTAGTTTCTTGAAATCTTCCTTGCGAATCACTCATTTTCAACTAATTATCACTCCCAAGTGAAAACAAAAGTGATAATAAAAACTCCGATGCAAATTCAACGATTTTCGCAAAAACTGACATCTATTTCATTATTTTTTCTGAGAAACCAACTTCCCTCTTATCCATACATTTGTATGACACGATTTAGTTTTACATAGCGATCTAACGGAACCTAAAAACAAGGAACACCTTTATTTGTATAGTTTATTGATATTTATTATGTTTCTTTAATTTTCATATAATTTTAGGATTTTTTGATATGTATTGAGATGTTCCTTGCTGCAATTGCACATCATTATAGTTTTTCATACAAACCGTACGTTATCAACGCAGAAGAAGCTCCTACTTGTTGTGGAGCATTTATAGCCATGTTCGACGTATCAGATATAAAAAGTGACATCACAGAACATTTCGGAGTCGTCAGTCAGTTTCTTTTTAAAGCTCTTTCATATACATATATATTTTTAATGTATTTTTATAAATGTCTCGTGTAATTAAACAATATTATTCAATAGGTAGTTCGCTGAGTCGGCGTTTAAGAGGAAAATCAGCATATCATTTAGCGAGAGGAGATGACGAGAGTTCAAGACTTGTCACTGATGGTGGGCCATCGACATCTAGCGCAAACACTTCAATCAATAGTCCAACAGACGAAGTTTATTCACCAACTGGTGCACCTGATGTGATAATCAGAAGTACGTACGGCTCCACGGGAAACACTGATTTTAATAATATCAATGATAAAACAGTTGTCGATGATGCCAGTAAGAGTTGTTGAAATGGTGAAGAAAAATTTGTGATAAATTCTCATTTATTCGATTTCATAATTATTTTTATGTATGGATTGTGATAAATAAAAAAAGTGCTGGATTTGTAATATTTAAGTAATCAAAGATAATTTATTGGCACAATACTTATTATGATTTTATTGAATAGTAATAGTTTACTGAAATTTTCAAAGATGAAAATTTCCAATTTTTTTTTCAATGTACCTATAGACTTTGAAAACACAACGTATATTGTTTTTTTTTTTAAATGTAGTCTTCCTAATCAAATGTACGAAATATTTTGATATTTATGTATAAATACAGTAATAATGTGTTATAATCGCTTCTTTAGTTAATTAAATTTCTTTGTAAAAAACTTTAAAGCAAATTATTTTTTCGTAGAAATACTGTGATCTAAACTACTTTCTAACACTAACCAAAAGTATAAAAGCAATGTGTGTTAGCAATTAAATGTATTATATTGCATTTTATTTTCGTCTGTGACAACCGATATATACGCCTTATTAATTATTAATGTGTGCTAAAAAATTATAGAATATAATAATTATTTATATGAAAATTCAATATTTTAAACAAAGTGTTATTGAATATTTCATGAATCTTAAAAATATATCATTAGTTATAATTTTTAATATAAAATATTTTGTGAAAATGAACTTAACATTGATTTATACTTATTTTTTATTAATAATAGCTATGAAATACATATATTGTCCATCATTTATTCTTATCTTAAGATATCACCTTGGAATGCATATGAAAATATAAAATAGGCTTATTAAAGTCACAGTAGAATCGACTTGAAAATCCATAAGTTATTTTTCTTTTGAATTTCTTTGTAATGTCTGGTAAATAATCTCCATCGCTTTTTGACCTGACAATACTCCGTTCCATTCTATCCTATTCCAAATAGTCCCCATTATCAGAAAATAGAACATTACAACGACCACCAACAACCTCGGAAGATCAACATATGTTCTTTCAGCCATACCAACAGTGCTGAACAATAGTAAAAATAAACTTAAAGAATAAATCAAGTATTTTTTTGCAGAATAACGTAACATTGAAAAAGCATCACGGCACACTGACAATCCTTCGCTAATTGTTCCCATATAATTTGCAGCGAGAACTTCAGAATTATCAGTTTTTGCTTTAAAAATTGCCAAATTAGTTGATACCGCCTCGTGATCTGAATATGAAAATTTATGACCGGGAACAGTGCCTAACAATGGCAAATTATATGAACTAACATCGACCTAGAATAGAACATCTTTTTTTTAGTAACACCAAAGTTCGATATATTCTTTTAGGTAGAAATATAATATACATACTTTATAATTATCACCGGCATGATAAAGAATGTAATCGATTCTTTTTCCATCAGGATTTTTTGCACATTCTGCTGGATCTGAATAACTGTTACCTGCCCTCTCATTTGTTCCTAAGTTCACATTATTTATAACATCTTTTTGTTCAGTTGATGATTGTTTGTATTCTAAACAAGAATCTTTAAGTTTTCCTGTCCCGCACATCAACCTAACACAAATATTTCATAATTGAACATACCGATTCATAGAATGTTTAAAAAATACCTACTTAAACGCTAAGTCTGTGGGTTGTGTATTTAGATCTCCTGCTAATATAACCAAATCGGCACAGGATGATGTCATTTTGATAAACTCAGCAGTGTCAAATGCTTGTAATACTCTATGCGCAAGATAAATATCCTCTGTACTATACTCAGCGTGCAGCTTTTGGAAAAAAAAAATAATTAAAATAATTATACCACACTACTTTATTTCATTTTATTTTTTTACTTACATGAGCTGAATAAACATGTATTTTTAGATTGTTGTATTTTATTTTGCAAAAACCAACTCCTTTGCCTCCGAACCAGTCTCCGTGATGAATCATATGAATATATCCGTTCAATGGCCAAGCGTGGAAAAACACTTCTTCGATCGGCCACTTTGATAATATGCACAAACCAGAACCGCACACACCACTTAAAAAAACGAATCAATTTACATTAAGAAACTAATAAATAAGAAGCAAAAATAACATACCTGTAGAAGTAATGTGAATAAGGCAGTGCATCTTTAGCAACATTTTTCAAATGAATATAATCATAAGTGCTCCAAACTTCTTGCAAGCAAACTATATCGTGGTGACCACCAGATAAATACTTTGCGATAGCTCCCATTCTCTTCTCCCTGTCTTTTGATACGAAAGGAATACCCCTACAATCCACAATCCATATTTAAATAACTTATCTAAGCGCTTTTAATTGATTTTTTTTATTTTACATACCAACAGTTGAGCGTCATCACATTGACAGAAACTTTATCAGCAGCCATTTTTGTAATAATTTAATCAAAAAATAATATCAATTGACTAATTTATCGTACATACATTATAAACTGTGTTTAGCTGTAGCTGACAGCTGTCAAAATCATTTGTCAACGGGAATGGGATACCAGTGCGAAAAAAATTCTTTGTGAGCTCGAACGACAGTAGAGCACACCGATAGAACATATGACAGTAGAACACACGACAGCAGAACACACGATAGTGGAACACATGACAATAGAACACACGAAATAAGAAATAATAATACAAGTATAAGGTTACCAGTAGTTGACCACGCACCCGTGGTTGACCACCTGCACGATTCATTAAAAAACTACCTAGTAAATGAAAACGGCTCTTTCATGCCACTTCTCCCCTATTATGCTACAATGGTAAAATCCGGACCCAATCAGTAAAAATCAAAATTTATCGATGTTTTTTGATAATTTCAAACGGCGAAAATTTGCCATATTGCACACAATAGTCTCTGGAGCCCTCGTGTAAAAAGGTGCATTTCGAAATTTTTCACGGATTGTGCTCTACAGTTGGTATTTTCTAGACTTGTGCGTATAGCTGAAAAAGTTATGTTCCAGAATTCAGTCGATATTTTGCGTTAATAAAATATGAAACACTGAGTGTTTCATATTCGAAGGTTCCATGAAAAAATTAGAAAGCCGCTCCTGAATTATATTAATTTTTGTTTTGCTATTTAAATCCATAACTCTAATTGAACCTTAAATTAAAAAATACCTATTTATTTATTCAAATTCGAATACGCAAGAAAACAAAAGCTCGCACATTTTCGTTAAAAAGACAATCGAGATATGTAATTTTGGTTTTTCAAGTTCGTCGATTGACAATATAATAATTACAATCTCACGAACATCTTACTCATCGAACTGTTTTCACGATGGATAAAACTTATTCAAAACGAATACATGATGCAGCTCCACTGAGTCTTCCGATATTTATCAATAAAGATGGATCAGCATCGACGTCTTTGAAAGTATCAATATCTACAAAAAAATTAGATGAAAATGCTAAAATTACAGTTAATTTAAAACCACCAGATGAATTTATACCTATGGCAAAATATGAAATTGGCATTGGTGTAAATGACCGAAAAAAGAAAAATGAAAATTTTTTATTTAATGGTGGGGCTCATTTTCTGGTGATTGAAATTTTTTTTCGCAGTTTCAATTATTTTTATCACCATAAACGCTATTTTTCAGCTTATTTTCGTCCACAAATAGAAAGTGAGCAAAATATTAACGAAGGCAACACTAGATTTTTCAAAGTTACCCGAGAATTAGAACAAAAAATTCTGGAAAGTTCGAATAATGTGTCTTGTGTCTCTTTGTATGAAGCTAATTGCCCGAAAAGTCCATCTTCCACAAATCTCCATGTCGACATAATATGAATAAATATAATATTTAAACTATTTCCCTTGTTAATATCAAAATATTCACTTTTTCAGGATTTTGCAAGGAAACAGATAACTCCCTCAAAATTACATGTATCTCTTAAAAATAAAGAATCTTTAAATGAACAAATCGAAAAAAAATCGCGAGAAAAACCATCAACATCAAAGGAACGAGTTAAACTTTCCAAGAAAAAACTAATAAAATCAAAGTACAAAGAAACTTTTAATAAACAAATCGAAGAAAATTCACAGGTACGCAATTTTGAAGGAAACCCATTAACTTCAAAGGAACGAATTGAACATTTCCAGGAAAAACTGTTATCATTGGAGGACAAAGAAACTTTAAATGGCCAAATTGAAGAAAACCTAGATTTACGAAATTTTGAAGAAAAACCATCAATCTCAGAGGAACGATTTAAACTTTCCAAGAAAAAACTAATAAAATCAAAGGACAAAGAAACTTTGAATAAACAAATCGAAGAAAATTCACAGGTACGCAATTTTGAAGAAAAACCATCAACTTCAAAGGAACGAGTTGAACGTTCCCAGGAAAAACTGTTATCATCGGAGGACAAAGAAACTTTAAATGGCCAAATTGAAGAAAACCATGTTGTACGAAATTCTGAAGAAAAACCATCAATCTCAGAGGAAGAAATTAAACTTTCACAAGAAAAACTAGTATCCTTGGAAGACCAAAAAACACAAGTTCTACTGAAAAAGTCATTTGCAAATGATAAACAAGAACACCAAAAATATGCTTTGAATATGAAGCCGCCTTTATTCTTTGAAATACATGGTGAAAGTATAATTTGCACTAAGGAGCCCGGAGTCCTGGAAGGAGGTGAAACGATCTGGATCAAATCTTACTACGATGATGAAATGAAAGATTTAAGAAATAGATTGATTCAAATTGAAAAAGATATTAAATATTTTGATTCATCCGTTTTAAGGAAAAGTAATTTTTATCGTTTTTATGATTTTATGTGACAAAAGTCAACCATTTCATATGATTTTAATTAGTTACAGATTGTTACAAATTTGATGAAAAAACTGAAAAAAAAGAATAATATCAAATTGAATTTGAAAAGGTATTTAGAAATCGTCCTTACAAATAAGGATATCAAAATTGAAAAATAAATATATGTAGTGCAAAATATTATTATATGTCTTTTATACAAGTAAACTCATATATGGTGTCTTAGAGAACATTTTATTTGTAAATTAAAAAAAAACATATTGCTTCAACTATTTTTATGTTCAAATAAAAATTGTTTATGAAAAGTATTATAACCTTTCATTTATATGATTTATATAGCGATATAAAGAAGAAATTTAATTATCTTACAATTAATTGCTAAAACTCTCAAATAAGACCGTCATTTTGCAAGACCAGAATGTTATGGCTAATTCACCTGAAATTTCTCAAATTAACTGTTCCAGATCAATGGTCAGTCTGAACTTAAAAATGTTTATTTATTTACAATCTTGAAAGGATTCCTATCAATTATCATTGATTATAATTCTTAATTATCTGACAATAAGTGTAAAAACGGTTGATCAAACATATAACTGCTTTGGATAACTATAATATTATACATCTTGCCCACCAAGTGCAGAGTTAATAATTATAAAATAAACAATTAAATAATGCATGTTATAAGCTGGCATAGAATGGGGTACATGTAACAGGCGGGATGGTGGGCTTCCCCTTCGATAGAAAAATGCATGTTATATCAAAATTATAATTGCAAGTTAGTAAATCGATGGAAAATAACCTTTTGTCATATGATTCTGATCATGACCGTCGATAGGAGTGTTTTTAGTACTCAAACTCTTCGATAGTCACTTTCTTTTTATTATTATAAAGATCGCATATAACGAAAAATACTCTGGTAAAATGAAATTAAAAAAAAAATGTATTTACTTCAAACTTTTATTACACACATTTCGATTTTTTCATATATATTGTATCATAATATTATATAAAATAACTTAATACATGAATGGTGAAAATCCTGCAAATAATTTGTTTTATTGGTTAAATATTCAGCAAATGCAAAAAATATGTAATTACTGAACTCAAAAATAATCAAGATCATATACATAATATAATATAATATATATATTATAATTTAAAATACTTGATACATGTTATATACTAATTAAACCCATCATGTTTTTCTTACTTTTTAACAAAATAAATAAAACGTAAAATAAATGCTTTCAATTAATTATCTGCATATGGCCTATACAAAAACACGTGAATTTTACAAACGGAATTTTAAACGATTACATAAAGCTATTTGATAACTTCACAAAAACACAAAGTGAAAAAAAAATTATTGCCCGATTGTTTATGATTAAATTACCACATATTATATTTTTTGACAACTCTCATTTGAAGTGTTTCATCAAAGGCAAAGTTAGGATTTATGATTATATGAAAATAATAAAATACTTCAAGCTACCATTTTTGGCAAATTATATAAAAATCTACAACATCCGTCATTTGCAATGGGCACATACACACCTAAAAAATGCAAATTTCCATACCACACATTAACACTTTGTAACATTTTGGTCAATTCATTACATTTAGAATATATTAACTTGAAAAAAGAAAAATAAAATACAACCCAACATAAGTGGAAATTTTCGATTAAAAATGCTTGTGTGTACTAGTTTTTTTTTTAATTTTAAATCATATATAGAATATAAACTAAATTTCAACGATTTCAACATTTACTGGAATATGTTGAGAAGTTGAAAAACATAGTATGTTATTGTATCAGTCTGTGTAAACTGCTATTTGTTCGCACGATTGATAAATTTAAATTACTAATAATACGTATATATTAATTTCAAACTTGAAATATAATTAAAATCAAATTGAACGATAAAAAATTTCAAATAAGTATTTCAATAACGAAAATCTTACAGAAAACCTTTATAGCAACAATACATTTATAATCATTTGTTGAAAATTTGTTTTGTGATATTAACATGAAAACCGTTCCTACAATTGAATACCGGATATAAAATCATTTTATAAATATTTTAAAGACTAGTTTGCATATGTAAATTTATCAAATCTACATCAACACTAATACACACCACGATCGAAACCCAAACATTTCTTTTTTAATATGGATATTGAGACGTACTGAAAATATAGAAAATTATAGAAATAACTCGTATTCGATTTCGAAAATATGTATATTAGTTAAACTACAAAAAAAATCTAATCCTTGTTGTATCACTCCTTGCGTGGTTTCCTTTTGCGTGGCATATCACTGGGAGCGTCAATTTCACTAACAGATTCACCTTGAGCCTGTTCCTCTTGAGCCTGTGATTATTAAAAATGCGTTAAAAATTATAAAATCTTTTGAGAATGTAAGTTGGAAAATATTAATCAAAAAATAATTACCTGATTACTATTGTCGTCAGCATCTTGCTTGGTATTAGATTCTGATAATTCTTCTTCCCCTTGAGAACCCTCTTCGTTTTCTTGACTAGAATCTTCCTCTACTAAAGGTTGTTCATCAATTTCAGGATCTGTTTTTTTAGCTGCTGCTTCTTTTTTGAGTTCTTCTTTTTCCTAGTTTATATTGAACATTACTTTAATGATACAGCATTTTTTTTAACGTCAACTGTACGAAAAATTACTTTCTTAAACAAACTAAAATAAGGGGACTTTAGTGCAATTTACCTCAGATGAACTACAACACAGGAAGATCGAAACACCGAAAATGAGAGCGAAAATTAATACATAAACTGCCCATAGCCATGGTTTTTGATCGGTCGCTTTCACAATCCATCTCCAAAGACTCTCCTATCAATATAATACAATAAAGGATCAAATGTTTACAAGCTTACAATGAATACAAAAAAGCCTACAAAACTGTCTACTGATAAGATAAAACAATATAATCATTGAAACTGTGGGTCATAAAAAACAGTGGGGGTTATCTTATGATTTACAAGTGCTAGAAAAATTTACGATCTAGGGGAAAACTACATCCAAGGGGGCCACATTTTCAAAATGAAAATAACCTCTCTAACACGTTTACAGAGATACCAAACGTAAATTGTCACTGGAATTGAGCAATAAACAAAATATAATGCCCACCATCCAGGTCTGTAGTTAAGTGATTTCATTATTCGACCCCATAGACTTGCCTATCAAAAAAAATTATATTATATAATATAAATTCATCGAATAATAGTTTTTTTCCATCAAAGGAATTTTTTTTCTATAATCTGGAATATTATAAATATAAAAATTAATAAACATTTAATAACGTACAGAATCCTGATCGAGTTTTTCAATTTTCAAATTAAACGTTTGCTGTGCCCATGAATTAGCAGCGTCAATATCGTCGGTTATTATAATATTATCGAACAACAATGACGGTGACATAGACCAGAGCTCGATTCCTACAGCGGCCTAAAACAAATACAGAAAAAATCAAAACAACGAAATTCCATAAAATTATAACCCGAATATAATCATTACAATTGTGGTCATTCTGAACGGGTTTTCATCTTTGAAAAAGTGAGGGTTGGGAATCTTTTTAGGAGCCCATTTTCCTTGGTATTGAGGATTCGGAATCATAGGCGCCTTCCATACACCCTAAAACATTAAACAATATATTATAATTGAATCGTCAAATATAAGCAAATAAAATATTGAAATCACCAACTTTATAATTTGGATTCGTAATCATAGGAGGATTCCATTTACCACAACCAGGTGCATTAGTACATTGTGGATTTTCAACTAACGGCGCTTCCCACTCTCCGTCCATATCCACGTCCCAATCGGCAGGTTTTTCGCTATGAGGATCTAAAATTAATTGAGATACAAATTACTTTTCTATTCTATAAAAATATCGAGTATTCACTCTAAATTTACACACCGGATATCATTTCTGGTTCATTATCCAACCAGCCTTCTGGTTTCACTGCGCTAGTGTCAATTATTTGAGGTGGAGCAGTCTCGTCCCAGTCATCAGGTTTGCTAGCAGAAGGATCTGGAATCTATTTAACAAAAAAATTCAAAATTAAATAGGATATAAAATATTTATAATATTCGATTTAATGCAACTTACTTTTTCTCTGTCGTCCCAATCTGACGGTTTGAAATCGCTAGGATCGTCAATTTCTTCTGGTGGGTTAACGGCAGGAGTGAAATCTTCCAACAAAGAACCAGAATTTATTTCTTTTTGATCTAATAATACTGAATACGAGTTGTCTGGCCTCAAAATCAACGTGTAAAGATGTGGACGTTTATCTTTGAACGGTTCCTCTAATCTATCCCTAAAATTGCAAAACGAAACATATTCAAATCAGACTTTCAATAACAAATATCATAAAATTTGAATATTGGATCTTTTCCCCCGACTAACTTTGGTTTTTTACAATGTTTTTCTTCGAACGAACCATTCTTAGGATTTCTATGTCTGAATATGAAATGAAGTTTATGATCATTGCCGCATTTATCAGGACCGAACATAATAGTATAAGGCGTTTTATCCTGGAACTGTTTGAGATCAGTAGTTTCTTTACCGGACGATAACAATTTTATATACGATCCTCCACATTCTTGACCCTCCTAAGCATTTAAATCCAATTAAATAATAGTACATCAACGAAAATAACAGTTGCAATGAAAAAAAATACAAACCTGCATAGTCACTTCGTATTGTACAATTAAAGGTTTATCAGAGAAGACAAAAGGCCTACTAAGTCTTGCTGCGATAGCTGCATGTTTAACTTTAGATTTTAAAACTAAACCTAGATCACCTTTCAAAATGCCTTTCTGGGGTGGCTCAACCTAAAATATATTCAATTATTATATTAAATGATTACAATATAATATAAATCAATGATTGAATCGTCGCAATAATATACCTGCCACTCTCCGTCATATTTGGCAATTTCTGCGTCAGCACCATCCTTTTTGGCTTGAGACAAAATCCAACGTTGTTTGAACTTATCTACATCGTCGAAATGTTCGGCGAAATAATACTTATTAGGAGTTACCGTAGGACTTGTATAATCGACGACTTCTTCATACGGTATATCAACATCCTAATACAAATTTATAAATAGTGAAAAAATCATCGAGCAAACAATTACATAATAAAAAATAAATATTTACGTCGGCCACTATCCCGTCTTCGTCAAAATCGTCGTCGTCTTGCGAAAGGACAAAATCTTTACTCAACACTGAGAAAAGAAGGAAACCGGTCAGGAGCGAACGGAAAAAATAGGAGTTCATCTGAAACGTGAAACACACCATTAGAAGCTTAAAAAAAACTTGAATTACGGTTTTGTACAAAAAAAAAAACTGGATCAGTTTTGTATACGTGGGAGAACGGAAGCTTGGCAAAAATCCAATCGGGTAAAAATATGCATTTCATGATTCAAAAATGGAACTGACGAAAACGTAAATAGAAGATCCGGTATCGAGACTAGCGCAAAACAAAATGCAGTATGACAAATCGGAAAAGACACAAAGAAAATGTATATTTACACAAAAATGCGAACAAAGATGCGTGCATGAGTCGAAATTTAAAAAATTGAAATATTATGAAAATCAACAAGATTTTTGCACTGGATAGTCTGAGATTTCTGAATTGTGCAATTTTAATGCACAAGATTAGAATATTAGAAAAATAATTATGATTTTTGCATTCGATAGACTGAGATTTCTGAATTGAGCAATTTTAATGCACAAGATTGACATAACTAAGCTGATTTTTTCTGAAAAATATATAATTAGACATATCATCACATCACATCATTAGTATACATATCATATTTAATATATAATCAATTAGACGTATGACGATTTTGCTAAAAGTGGAATATGTGCATTTATGGAAAAAAAACATGATTTTTATTAAGGTAAGATAAAGCTATATTTAAAAAATACATTGGAATTTTTCTGAAAATGTTCTTTTAATGTAAATGTAATGTATCACTTTCAAAAGCTATGGCTCATATCATAGAATATAGCGATGAAGTAATATATTATTCGATATGAATTTCCTCTTTACAAGTATTTTGAACATAAGGTATTGTCGCTTATCATTAATTCATTGTATTTCCCTTACGACTTTTTTAGAAGTTAATAAATAACAAAAGGAAAATATCAATAAAACAATAAATAGTTAAATGTAATGGTCTCCTATGTAATTACGATTAAAAAAATAATAAATGCTATATCATATCCAGTGGTGGATTTATTTTGCTATGGGTTCTAGGTGCTAAAAATTTATGTACACATTAATATACAGGGTCAAGTTTAAACCCTCCCCATTTCACATAAAATATTCATATCGGAAAAATCAACGTCTCAGGCGAAAATTTCATCATTCATTATCGATACGGTTGCATAGTAATGACACCGATGATTAACCATGCACCTGTGGGTTAACTACTTTTGAGTAAAACGTAAAAATTGAGGATTTCAAAGATGATAATCTTTCGGAAAGGGTGCGATGGATAAGATGGAATAAACGGCTAATCTACTGCACCCTTTCTGAAAGATTTTTGTCTTTGAAAATCTAAATTTTTCTGAAAAATACTCAACAACAGATACATGGTCAATCATTAGTGTATTATCTTAGTATGATAAAAAAATACAGTACTTTTGTGCAAACGCCTTTTTTCTATAGAAAGTGATTCAATTTTTACATCTATTGTACAGTAAACTCCCCTATAACGTCAAGATAAATTCCACGTTATAGGCGTTACGTTTTTTCAATTGTAATTTTTTTTCACATTTTTACCTTTAGGTTAGGTTAGATTAGTTCTCAAAATTCGAGCGAAAGTCAAACATGATTCATTTGATGCTAAATTTAAAACAAAACTAAATCAAATTTTAAATAATTCAAAAATTTAAATAAAGACGCATTTCATTGTACCGGTGAATTACCGCTCGAGCACCTTCATACAACGCCAATGAGATATTTTTTATCACTAGGTCTTATTTTCGGGATAGGTCTTATATTCCATCCTTTAAAACCATAGGAGGTCTTATTTTCGAAAAAACGCGGCACAACACCGTAAAACTCATACAAAACAATCAAGAAACGCCCGAACCAAAAACGCCGACGCATACAACCCTAACGGAAACCCGCGAGCCCACAATCGCCGAGAATACCCCGCAAACGAAAAGTACAAACCCCGAAACGCGCAAAAGGGCGCAAAACCAACGTGACACCCGACAAAGTGCACACGTGCAACGGCCGCGGACCACCACGTAGGGCCGCCTAATTGAATTAGGGCGGCGCAAGCGCTGTGGCACATAACCTAGAAGCGGGGCGCGATCGAGCGGTCGCAGGGCGCAGCCGCGCGGGGCTCCGGCGGCCTCGAGGACGCGTTTCGGAGGACTCACCTCGACGAGACGGAATGGGGACCGCCGAGGTCCGATTTCGGCGATTGCGCGAAGGCGGAAGCTGCGATCGAACGGGTCGGCGGCTCGGCGGGTACTCTCGCCTGCGCCGTCCAATCAACAACAAACAGCTGGCCCGGAGGCAGGTTGGGCAATGCGACGGGGTAAAAGGTGCAATCGGCCGCCGAATGACGCAGGCGAAAATTTTTCGAAATTTTCAAATTGACTCTATGCACTCTTGAGAGTTTTTCGAAGAGTTGCCCGCAACTCTGTGGTTATTTAGGCGTTTTTAAAATTATGATTTTTTCAGTCAAATATAAAAATCAAACGAAAAACTTTTTTTTAAATTATTTTTTACTAGTATATAGGCCCGATGTTAATAACATCGGGTATTGATTTGTTAAGAAACGGAAAACGATAAAATATGAAA
>JAOXNN020000027.1:5171514-5190175 GCA_028571205.2 Hydropsyche betteni | reverse complement strand
ATTATAATTAATTAAGGGGATTATCTATGAATGTTTTTATTTTTCCGATTTTAAATCGCTAATTTTTGAATGTGTAGTGACTACACAGCACCGGATCGCGCGGTTTTTTTAAGCACCGTAAGGGAAAGGTTAAACGTAACGTCTGGATATGAAAATATGTTGCAATTGTAGAGGTGGATTATGTAATATGTAAGTCGACGCTTGCACGTTCTGAAACGTTTTCTGGCTTATAAAACTTTCAACAGGGGTCCGTAAGCTTGTAAACAAAAGGCTCCTGATTACGAGCCGCGGTTAATAAATTAAAAGCAGACAACGTGAAAACGACACTCTTCCCTCACACCGAACATTTCAACCGCGACACCCCAACACTTGTCGGGTTGCCGTATCCTAATTACACCGCTTCCCATCGTCTTCTCGACGCGTAAAAAAAAAACCACGCAAAGAAGCCATTCGCGAAATAAAAAGACCGTTACGAAAGCGCAGCCGACATTCGAAAAAACGAACTCGGTCGATTTCTATAAGCGCGTGGGCGGCTTTGCGCCTTCCGAGCTGGTTTTCTGGTGCACTCTGTGTGGCATCGCTTCCTGCAGACGACCACCGCCAGGTATACTTATATTATATGCGCAAGAATGCGCCACGAAATTTTTCACGATCATCTACCTGTGAGAGAGCTCGTCCTCGCCGGCGTATTTACATATTCGCCTCGCGATGGCTGCCGGGCGCTAACAATGGCGGCCGAGTGCACTTTTGGCGCGCTCCGACGTTTTCGAATCCGTGGCCTGGATGGTGAGGAGTTGGACGCTGGACGATCTGGTGGGATTTTCGGTTTGAGGTAAAGGTCTGCGGTTGGTTCTAGGATCGCCTTTGGAGAGTGTGATCGGCATGGTTTGATTTTTATAGGGAAGCTTTTAACCATACATGGCATAGGGGAGAGTTGGATATTACCGTGCGCCTAAAAACATGGGCCTATAATTCAGACAGGGTTTGATGTACATT
Organism: Hydropsyche betteni; assembly: GCA_028571205.2. NCBI lineage: Eukaryota > Metazoa > Arthropoda > Insecta > Trichoptera > Hydropsychidae > Hydropsyche > Hydropsyche betteni. Next base: position 5,189,179 of record JAOXNN020000027.1, on the reverse strand, counting down.
TATTTAGAAAATAGTTATTTCAATATTTTAAAAAAATGAGAAAACGGGGTCTTATCAGACTGGTTTGATAATACCGCGCCCTTAATAATATCGTGAATTTCTATGAGTAACCTTATAATAAATTAAAAAAAAACAATTTTTGATTTAACCAAATCCAGATAAAGAGTATAGATTCCTTCTATAATTTGAGATATTATTTTAGAACAAGATAAATCAACTATAAAAAATATAACCAAATAATAACAAAAACTTAGATTCGTTAAGTCAAAAAAAGTTATTTTTCTACATTTATTATTTTTATTATTTTTTACGCCCCGTTTGATAATATCGCGTCCTGTACGCGGAATTAACAAACTCGATCATTTCATTTTATAAACTCAAAATAATACAGTAAAATTAATTTTATATTCAAATCCATTTGGGCATTAATTCTACAATATGTAAGCATTAGAATAGAAGTAAATAATGTGTTATAATATAAATTCAGAATAAATTACTTCTTGTCAAAGTTACCCGCCAAATTATAAGAAAAGTCTGTAAAAACTTGCACAACGGGGTGTTATTCCGACGCTACTCGGAGCAAACTGATCGTGCGCGGGGAAGGGGTTAGGCGTTTCGGGCTATAATTTTTAAGCACTGGATACAAATAGAAGCGTTTAGTTTTTGCAATACGTTGATGCACGGAGTTATCAGACGCGCGGTATTATCCAATTCTCCCCTACATGTGAAATGAAATAAATTTCGGAATGTCTTTTTTTCCTTGTAACAAGAATAATAGCTTAATTTTTCATAAAAATAATGTTATATTTTTTATTGAGGGATATATAATTTATAATATGATATCACACTTCTGATTCACCAACCGACTCATCTTATTGTAACTTGTAATCATAATTAAATGTTAAGAATAATTATTCATAAATTACGTCTTAAAAACTTAAATGTATAACCTCGTCGTGCAATTTTTATCTTCTCATTTGATTGTAACTGAATAATTTAACTATTGTATTAATTATTTGTCTTGTGTCATATCATAGACTCAACCCGAATAGAAAGACAATGAAAAGCTTGTGTAATCCAATGTAAGGCAGTTCGAATTGTAACGGACTTAACTTGTAACTTATTACAATTGAAGGAAACTAATAAAGGATTGATTTATCCTTAAGAGATTCTTAATTGTTTTACTTTTTTTTTATCGCTGGTCAACACCTGACTTAATTCGCGCTCGAATAATTACATTTTAATTGATTATGATTGTGTTATAAATGTCAGATCGATTAATTTTATCATACGCATTAAAATCGATTAAGATTTAATTATATTAGAATAATTTTGTGAATGAACTTAATTAATATTCTGAGTAATATTAATTAAAACCAATATTCAAACATTACTCACTCGAAAATATTATTTTACGCACTCAAAGATAACGATCAATAGGCATCTTCGGCATTCTAACGCTTCATTGAGTTTTATTGAAGGTGAAAACTAAAAAAAAACCTCCATTCAACAAAGCTCAAATAATGACCGAACTCACGTACCTGTATATATGTTACAGTCAAAGTGTATTATTAGTTAAAGTATATTTTGTCTGACGTTTTAGATAAATTGTATTTGAATACAAATTGTCTATTTATGGTATATTTCAACAAAAGAAAATACAGTTTAACTGGTGCTCACTAGTTAAAGTGTATTTTCAGATGAGTTTGGACAGTTTAGATATTTGAAAAAAATATGTGTTATACCATATGTGTATTTTACTTCTATATTTGATTATTGAATTTTTTTTAATAATAGAATAATATCAACAAAGCATTCATCACAAAAACGTTAGTTTTGAGTCCATATTAATGGACAAGTGACGTTTAATGGCCCATATTAGTGTACAAGTGAAATTTTTGTACCATTATAATCATATCGCCAATTTATTAGAATGTTAATAATGTTACTTTATCGAAAAACAGTTCAAAATTTAAAAACCTCTAGAAAACTACTGAAATTATACTTAATTACTTGATGTAACTAACTCGAATCAACAATATTTGTCTTTTTTTTTGTATTTTTTTGATTAAATCTTCATTTTTTCCCAACAATTCAGAAACGATATACAATCTAGATTTATATTACATTCAACTATTAACTATAATCATTCCTCTCAATGTTTCTAACACTAAATAGTGCGACTTCGAGACGGTTTGCCAGTGGCGTTGGCAACACTGACTTGTTAGTTGACATTAAAATACATATTGTCCAACCCTGGCTAGTTAAATCATATTTCCATTGAAATAACTACGTGGGTTAGACAAAATATATTTTAACTAGTCAAACTATATTTTAACTGAGAAGCACACTTAGACCGTAACATATACAGTACAGGCTGTACTTGGCGCCAAACCGCTTTCAGCTCAAATTAATTTCATACTTTCACATTTCGAAAACACGCATAAGTCTCCACACGGCGCGAAATCAAACCGCAGGATCGAAGGGCATCCGCTCCGATCGGAATAAAAAGGCTTTGATCTTCGACATTCCGATGCTCGTGAAAAGCAGCATCACCGGTGATGCTTCATCCCCCCCCCCCATGTAAAGTAACGTGAATAAGACGCCACGTCATCGCGCAGGACCGGCTCACCGCGGGGGTGTTAAGTCGGGTGGCCATAAATTCAAGGCCCGCTTAATTTACGACCATGGTCGGAGGATCCTTTCGCAGGAGTCCGCTGTGACGTCATGGCGGCGGTCCGTTGTTCGGGATTATAATTGGATTAGCGATGAATGAATCTCGTTCTTTCGATTGGCGGTTTGGGACTTCGGCGGGTTAATTGTAGGGGTCGGATGAGGACAATTTTTATTTGGACTGTGGAGATTTTTTTGAAAATTACAAATTAGTTTAACGTGGAAGAATTAAAATATTAACCCCTTGAGGACCGGTCCCGCGCTAGCACGAAAATTTTGATCCAACCGCTGTGGACCGCTCCCGCGCTAGCGCGGATTTATCCCCTATATATAATAGCGGATTTTTGTGTATCTGACTGTGTCGATGACGCTCGCGACTTTTTATTATTTTTTTATATTTCCGCGACTTTTAAATGTACGATCCGAACCTGAATGATGATGATGATGATATTTCGAGTTCACACAAGCGGGTTTTCACATTTTATCGTTTTCCTTTCTTAACAAAACCACGGCCGATGTTATTAACATCGGGCCTATATACTAGTATAATATATAGTTGAACTTAACGCCATATCTTGGCTAAAAACAAAAATGTATGCATTTAAAAGTATGTTCATTTCGTTCAAATAGGTTTGTTTTGATGTTCAGAGTTGATTCCAGCAATATCTGCATCTCATTTCTAAACTTTTTATGACTTTGAATTTGATTATTGAGATAGTAGGCCTCAACATGTTTTATTTTTAATTTTATACGCAATTATTTAACTACACGTAAAAATATAATTACACAAAAAATGTGTATTTTTTTCAACAACACTTAAAATGTATTCTATTGTACAGTTTTTGAAAGTTTCGTTAATATTGATTCACAAATAAAAAAATTACGAGAATTTAAAAAAACTCATTTTGGCACCAAAAAGTTCGGTCCACTGCGAAAATTTCGCGACGTGATCTGCGATCCTCAAAGAGTATTAAAATGATTGGTAAAGTTTTTAAAATCATTTAATAGTATATGTAGTAGCAATATTTTCTATAATAAAGATACTAGATTGAAAATTTCAAAAACAAATTATTGATTCTATAAAAAGAAGGAATTTGTCATAACAAATTAACTTCAAAAAATAGAAATTTTAACACTAAAACAATCAGTTATAATATGAACATGAAAATATTCTCATATATTTGCAATGGTACTTACTATTTATTTAGGCACACTTTTAAAAGTTATCTATGTGTATTTTCGATAACATACCTTTTTCTTAGCAACCATAAAAATCGTCGTCATATCCTCATTTTATTAAACCAAAAGATTTAAAAAATATTTTTTTTTAAATTTCAATTGAACGAATTACATAATATTTTTCACTAATTGTAAATATTTACTTATATTTTCAATAAAACTTATTTATTTCTTAAAAGATAACTATAAAAATCTACACATGTTATATCATTAAAATTATAATATATTAAACCGATACAAAAAAAATGAGGGCATGTCCTCCTTTTCGATTTAATCAAAATCCCAATAATAGGTTTATTCATTCTGAAAATTTTATTCATTTCGAACAGTTTCCTTATCCATTTTTCAATGTCGTTTCGGATTCGGTGTCTATGGGTCATCGTGTTAATAATGGCACAATTCAAATTCATGGTATGTCCATGGTTTTGGAATTGTTCTTGTTATCGTGATGGCGATCTGTCTAGTCCGACTAGGCTTGATTGTTTGCCATTTTATGACGGCGCTTATGCGATTCGAATTCGCGCTTTTGCATAATATATTTTCTATTGTAAAAATATGCACGTCCTCCTGAATGGTGTGTCAGTGCGACTTTTTTGGTGTATGATTAGCTCCGTCTTATTTATGATTATGTTCGTTTTACTGTGACAATATTGTTATCGAATGGTTACTGAGGATTTTTTTTTTTTGTAGCGTGCGTCAAGTTTCCTATTTCGGACACATTTCGAAATTCGATTAACCGAAGACTCGACGTGCTGAATATTAAATTAAAATAATAATTTTGTTCGATTAATACATGTCGACTGTGTATTACAGTCGAACGTGATGGAAAAAATCCATTGTCGCCGTTTCATCATTCGTATTCATAAAACAATCGTAGTATTGCGTAATTAGCATCGTTCATTCCAATTGGCGGTCGAATAACTTAACCTATTGCTGTGTCATTTAAATTGGCCCGGAACATAGTTTCCAATTATGTATAATTATTCGTCACGTATTCATTATTTTGCATTTCGATAGTTTGGCTCGATTTCGTGCGCATCAGTAATTATAATTTCATGCGATTTTTCATTATTTTATATATCGTTCAATGAAATTAAACCCTCTAAAGTCGATGATTTTTTTATTTTTCTAGTACATTTTTGAAAGGGTTCATAACTTTTTCGTTATGTTTTTCATACATCATTTAATTTTTTTACTATTGATTAGTCAGCTCAGTCTTTAACTCATCTGTCCTGTTACCATTGCGAACTGCTCAGACATATACATGCGTATTGTTGGTCTGAGAGCCTCTTCCGCTGGCTCTCATGATGCATGTTCCTTACCGAAATACGACTTGGGCTAACGCGGTAAGGTATAACCTAGACTGCCGCATTTATCTGGTAAGGCCTTGTCCTGCAGTGGATAACTGAAAGGCTGGTAATGATGATGAGTATTGCATTAGTTATCATCATAATTTGAAATTTAACCTATTCAATACTCGTTAATCGACGGTAATTTTGGTGTTTGTAAACATTTCACACAGCTTATCAGATGGCTTTTATTATGTCAGTAAAAATGATACACTTTTAGTACAAACAATCTGATTGTTACTTTATCCGTATCTTATCATTGATATTTTAATTGTGAATAAACGAATAAAATTCGCCCGTTTATTGCCATTTTAAAATTTATTTCGTTTGACGTTTAATTTTCTGGAAAAGTATTACTAATTTTTCCTGCTTCGCTAATAAAATATAATTCATATGAATTTCTCAAAACGTGTAATTTATCCACAAAGATGAGCAGATTGACGGATCGGTAATCGTACCTTTTTGCATTAATGCAATATTTTCACTATAAATAAGCTAATCCTGTCTGCATACATTTTTTAACGTTCAGGTAATTCGCTTGGCGCCATTCAACTGCCGTGTCAACTACCTGTTAATGTTTATATTACCTAGTCAAACAAGTGCTCTTACAAATCATTCAGACATAATATCTTCAACTATGCGCACCCTCGACCGCTCATTATTTTTTGAATAATTATTCTTAAACATCGCAAGAATTTTCAGGCTTCGAGGAATTTTTCCGCATTCATGTATAATCGAATTGAGCTATAGAGAATATCGTATGCGAATTCGCTTCAACGACTTTTTTCAAACGCGCTGACATTATTTTCGCGGTTTCGTCTCGCCGATACGAAAATATACATTCGCGTAACTCAATATTTTCGAAAATAAAACACAAGCCGAGCACAAAATCAAATTGCCCACAATCAACACTGAATCAATTCGAACGCCTGAATATGATCTGGCTCATTTCGCCAGCGTAACTCTCGTTCATCGTCCGAAGACCAGCTCTTTTCGAAGTGACGAACAAACCCGTGTCTGGTCGTAACGAGTTTTCGCTAATTTTCCTCCGATCGTTATCTATCGAGCCTTCGCGTTATCTAAAACTGTTATCGGCTGTCTTAAGTGTTCTGGGTCTGGTAACCGTTCCCTGCGTGCCACCACTTCTGAGGATGTAGCTGGGATTATAGTTTGTATTGTAGTTTCGGGGTTTTATGGCCCCCGTTATAAAATTTTTGTATCTACCAGTGTTCGTTTTTTTTTTAAATTCTATAATGTTTCTATATTTTTTATTTAATCTCATATAAAATAAATCGATTTCCGTCTGTTTGTGGTAATATTCGATACTTCGGGCTATACTTGTTGATTATTTTTAAATTTCATATTTAAACAATTTAAAAAATCCTATACTACTCAACGGGTTTACTTAAAAAGATAACGTTTTTCTTCATATATACTATTTACTTGTAGATAACCTATATATTCCTCAGATGATCTTTTATCATTCGACGATCTTTTCTCTAGCAAGAATTCAAATTGTGTTCACTACACTCATTCCCTAGGTATGTCCACTATTTTTTCGTGAAATCTGCAAGCCAAAACCGAGACACCACTCTGTCGGCTTCCGTAATAGAATTAGCACACACAGAGACCAACTTCTGAAACACCTAAACTAATTGAAACTTCACAACGCGTATCTTCAAGGAACGATCGACCCCCGAAGTGTCGCTGTCGATATCCCGACAAGTTTCGGGTTGTTCGTCCGAGGGTGTTCCGGTTACGAGGTAACTCATACCTGTAGTTTTCATATGGGTTTTTTTCGTATGGTGTATAGATACATGAGGCGAAATCGATATTTCATACGGCCGGGACGGCTCTGGAATGTCTGACATTCGCAAGGTCGGCTCGTGCACGCTCCGTCGAGCGAACGATTTCGCTTTTTGAAAACCAAACTGCCGACATGTGATACAGCCTCCAGTTCGATTCGATTCATGGCTCTGGGACGTAATAGGAGGTAGGAATGTGTTTGGCGCGAGTGCACTCGGCGAATGCATTTTTGCTGATGCAATGGCGTCGAAAAGACAGAACAATCTATTTTTTCTATGAATTATGTCATTATATGCAGATGTCACAGTTCAAGTGTTCACTTTTGTTTGTTTACACCCATACTAGTTCGGGTATACCCAAAATATCGATTTTAGTGTGAATGTCAACTGTCAAATTTTACCTACATACAATTGCGTCTAAACTAAAAACAGACGTCATAAGTATCATGCTTGGTTTAGGTTGGGTAAGCGTTTTAGCTTGAATTTACAGTTTGAGTGTCCACTTCGTTAATGCACGATAAAACTAGTCTGTTTATATAGCTTCAAAACAGCTCTAGTCTTAATTGTTAGTGGAGTACGATAATTTAAGTTGTTTGCACTCAGATAACGCTTTTATGTTAAATATCAATAAGGTTGAAATTGGTATGTCAACTAATGAGCGAAAAATACGCGTAGTATCACAGTTCAAATGTAAACTTTTGTTTGTTTACACCCATACTAGTTTGGGTATACCCAAAGTGTCGATTTTAGTTTGAATGTCAACTGTCAAATTTTACCTACATACAATTGCGTCTAAACTAAAAACAGACGTCACAAGTATCATGCTTGGGTTAGCGTTTTAGCTTGAGCTGTGAAAACATGTTCAAAACAAACTCTCGAATTTCAAACTGATACGATGGGTAGACACTACGCGAATTTCTCTATCTTCATTAGTTGACACACCAATTTTCACCTTATTGATATTCAGCATAATAGCGTTATCTGAGTGTAAACAATTTAAATTGTCGTACTACACTAACAATTCTAGTAGAGCTGTTTCGAAGGTGTATAAACAGACTAATTTGTGCACAAACGAAGTGGATACTCAAACTGTAACATAGATATGCTAGGTGAAATAATTTTTTGTTCTCGACATCATAGAAGTTGTTTTTAAATCGACCAATTCGAGTCTCCCACATGACAAAATAGCTGCATTTTCAATTTATTCTTTTCTATATAATTTTTATCGTCGGATAATTATTATAAAAGTTGCTTCTCGAATCGACTAAAGGGAGCTCTTTGCTTGATAGTCGATGATAAAATAGCATTTTATGCAATTTTGAAATAACTACTTTTTAACTGCCGTACTTTAAAATCATATTAGTTTAAAACAATTATAAAAAATATGACACCATAGACTCAAATAAAGACATTTTATTTTAATCTAAAGAAAAAGAAATGTCATCTTTTTAGACGCCATATGGTAACCATAATTATGTGTGAATGATATCAGAGGCATTAAGAAAATATGCTATTGTTTTATTATTCAATACAAAAATGTTTTCGCTTCCTTTTGATTATTTTAAAAACAAATTTTCCTTAGATTAATATCGTAACACAAATAAGTTGTTTAAAATTCATACACTGTCCGAAAAAATTAACGGATTCCCACATTTAATTTTTTCACTGCTTTAGTAAACAATCAATAAAGCTTCCAAGAAAAACAAAATTACGCGATTACGCCAAATTAAAGCGTTGAAGGGTCATCAATTTACTTCACGCTCCAATTAATTAATCTATCTTCATTTCAAATGGTCACCTCGAAGAGTAGCCACATTATCTTATATAGACTTGTTTGGCCGGCCAAAAAAACTGCACACCTTTACCTGCCGAGGAGCGGCTCGATAAAAAAAAATTTTTTTCTTCAACATGAGTCATTAACCAAAATCGCATGATTCACCAAAGGACATGGATCGTCCGTCAACCACATAACAAGCCCGGTCATTGAGTCACACCTCATCCGCCGGTGGTATCCCAATTATCTGAAAACGATAGGAAACGGTCCCCCCGCATTAATATATATGTTACAGTTTGAGTGTCCACTTAGTTTGTGCACGAAAAAACTAATCTTTTTATAGTACACCTTGTAACAGCTCTAGTCCAATTTTTAATGTGCTACGACAGTTTAAGTTGTTTGTATTCAGATAACGGTATTATGCTAAATATCAATAAGGTTTAAATTGGTATGTCAACTAATGATCGAGAAATACGCGTAGTGTCTATGTCACAGTTCAAGTGTAAACTTTTGTTTGTTTACACCCATACTAGTTTGGGTATACGCAAACTATCGATTTTAGTGTGAATGTCAAATGTTAAATTTTACTTACATATAATTGCGTCTAAACTAAAAACAGACGTCATAAGTATCATGCTTGGGTTAGGTTGGGTAAGCGTTTTAACTTGAGTTGTGAAAACGTGTTCAAAACAAACTCTCGAAGTTCAAACTGACACGACGTGTAGACGTTTCTCGTCATTAGTTGACATACCAATTTCCAACTTATAGATATTTAGCAAAAGAGCTTTATCCGAGTGCAAACAACTTAAATTTTCGTACCACATTAACAATTGCACTAGAGCTGTTACAAGGCGTACTATAAACAGATTAGTATTTTCGTGCACAAACGAAGTGGACACTCAAACTGTGACATCTACACGTCGTGTCAGCTTGAAATTCGAGAGTTTGTTTTGAACCCGTTTCCACAACTCAAGCTAAAACGCTAACCCAAGCATGATACTTGTGACGTCTGTTTTTAGTTTAGACGCAATTATATGTAGGTAAAATTTGACAGTTGACATTCAAACTAAAATCGACACTTTGGGTATACCCAAACTAGTATGGGTGTAAACAAACAAAAGCTTACATTTGAACTGTGACATATACATTTATACATATATTTCATTCGGTCGATCGGCTCGACCTTTCCACCAGACAGTTTCATACAAGATACGATTCTGTAACAACTTTTTTTCTAGGGGTAATTATCTATCGGATCTCTCGGCGAGGCGATCGATGCATGCGAACCGGTCCGGTAACACTTTTGTGTCCACTTCACACAATTACGTCATTTTTTCTGCCATGTCCATTTCTGCGCTTCGTCTGATCGCCATTGATCCAGTCCGGTGAAAATAGAACGATTCTACTCGAGATGATGGACATTGCAGAAGTCTGCGGCGTGCGGAGTCATTAGGCGTTTTCGGGCGGCCGCTTTTCTTCCGTTTTATATTTAACGGTCGCTATTCCGATTCCGACGACGACGACCGGCCGATTCGTCCTTCAATTCCGATTTTCAATTTCTTTCGGCGACTTTGTCGAGAGTGGTGTGCGAAAAAAGGCGGGGGAGGAAAGAGCCATGCTTGATTGGGTCGGATTGTGTTTAGCTGAATTGGGTCGTCCCTTTTGATATTGTCTAGTAAATTCATTTATCACTTAGTTCCATAATTTATTGTGTTTGCTGACCTAATTTTCTCTGTGGGATGTTCGTTTTCCGCTCCTCGACTTTTTAGTGGATTTAAAAATAATTTATATTATATATCGGAACATGTTATATTGAACGGAGATTGTATCGAATAATTAAAATGTTTCGTACAAGATTGATTTCCTTGAGTCGAATCCGATACCAATCAGTTTCGACGTATGACAATTATAATACGAAGGTCGATATACGTTCGGCAGCTTTTCATAAATAAATTAAATGCAATCGCTACGACTTCATTGATCGTTCAATAGCATTGCTAAATTTAATCCGCACCGATTGATTTGTATCTGGATAATCGCATAAATCTGTCATTGAAACACAGACTACTTAAACCGCAAGCAATTTCCATAATAACACAGAACGGGCACTCAACTATATTTACACAACTCGAGCGATTTCCCGTGCAAACATCTATCAAAACATCAAAATAGTTGGATTATTTTTTAATTACGACAGCACTCGTATTTTAACACAGACGATTACCATATTCTATGGCGTCGTAAATCGCTTTTTCTCGATTCCTCGCATGTGTGATGTTGCCATACATATCCAGCTCACGTCCGCCGGGACCACACCGAGGACGATATTGACGAGGATCAAAATTGATTTTGGGCATTCGACCGATGTCCAATCGGCGCCGATACGATCTGTCCCGGCGATTCTGTCCATTTTTGCGTTTATTTATTTGCGTGTTTATTTATGGTCGTTTTTTTTTTTGGTCGGGCCGTTTCGTTCAACGAAATCCAATCGCGTTTTTGTTGTCGGTTTTTGCGATTCGTACGTACGTTTTGCATTGTCGATTTCTCCACTGGCGAGAACTCGAATCGAGACGGTCGATTCCGTATGTGCGAAACCGATACGATTTTTTTTTGTATATTATAAATGGTAATCTTTATCGGTGTTTGAAATTAATGTTTTTATAATCTGCGGCTGTTTATTATGCGGATTTGTCTGCTTGGTCAATTTGATTGAGTTGTTTTATTAAGAAGATGATTTACCGTTCAATTCAAGATGCGAATTCCACTTTGGCTTGGTTTAATTTTATAATTGGTAATCGGATGATTCTTTGTCAGATAGCACATCTGATCTCAACTACGACCCTGGCGCCCATTAGGTATTTCTTCATCGAATTCTGCGAGCCAAACCAATGAGCCGAATCGTAGAACATTCTTTCGGTTATTACATCTATTACCAAGTCGAACAATGGCACGTTGACGAATCGCCCATCAAAGCGTGACCCTTTTACGACCTTCCAACGAATTGTCAAGACGAACGCACGAATAATTAGAGCATCTGATCACAATCGCGCTTCGCACCACACATTTTTAACGTAGTCTACAATCACATTTTCTTCATTGCGAAATTTTCGCTTTTTGTTTTCGATGAACGATTTAGTAAACGTTGATCGACTCAGCTCGCATGAATGACACCGTGCAAATATCGCTTTGCGTCACTCCTATATGTGCATCCGCTCATAAATGCTTTCGAGTTAATGTTTGCGGTTCTTGGGTTTTGTTGAGAAAACGCTAGTCTGAATGCCGAATGGTGATCGAAATAAATTAGTATTCGGAACGTCGAATCTTGATTCGAGCTGTCGATTCGCGCGAAATGGGTGCGACGTTCTGCTAATCACTTTTGTAAATCTGCGCCTGTTTATATATTGCTATTCCGAATTTCAATGATAATTTGTGCATTTTTTAGATTGATTGTTGTATTTTTTGTGCATATATATCGAGAGTGAAATTCGCATGAATGATCCGCGGATTTACTTAATACTCTAATTATACACCGTATCGATTCTCGGTGTACGTTCGAGTTGCCAAAACTGAAAAAAATCAATTACAGAATTCGCGATGCGTTCAAGAAACTCCCAATGTTGCCAAAATCATAAAATATTGTCGCTTTTTAAACGTCAACTGTTTAAAGCGCCATCATTTATGCGGAGACGCACGAAGATTGAGAAACGCCCGATGCTAACGAAATCCTAACGAACTTCATCCGTTTTTTTTTTTACAAGATAGGGTTTACACCGCGGCGTTCGGCTCAGTAGTGACCCTGTCGCTTTTCGCTAATTTATTTTTGACGCGTCGCTTCAAACGCTAATGTTAGCTGTCTGCAAATACAATTGGCACAGTGGAAAAGCTGCGTACACCCGCCTATAAATATTGCGCGGCGTGTGAGATAATTCTGATCCCGAAAAAGCTCTGCTTTCTCTTTCGTATACACAGCTGTATTTTCCTTTCGTCTCGATCGTTTTTAATTATTTGAGCTGGACTATCGGATCGACAAAAGTTTGTAAGAGAAAAAAAATCAGACTGTATAAACATTGTTTCAAGAAAGAGTGTTTCCACTCTTAACGCTTTTGTTTGTTTTCGCTTCGTTAATCTCATGTGTGCGTGGATTGAGTCGCATAAAATAAATTTATTTAATCAATTAATCCTCGCACCAAAGTGATATCGCAAATTTAGTCACGACGTGTATTATAATGCAAATCAATATTCAACTAATCAGCGAGACTGATCGTGCGAAAATTCGGATTTATCGCCGTAACATAACATAGCATAAATTCGATGCGAAAATAATTCAGTATGCTAAAATAACGACCCGCATTCACTATCATTCTAAAAATAATAAAGCCGCACATTTTTCGGACAACTCCTGTTGTCATAATATCGTAGAGCGTTCGTTGACCGGCGACGAGAATATTCGTCCGTGCGAATTTTTATTCGATTCGATTCAACTAGCCCTGAAATTCGCTATATGGTAAATTGAATCCGGCTTGGTTTGGAGCCAAGTGCATTTCAGACAATCTGCATTCCATCGCCAAATCGGTACAGAAGCTTTCCAACGACGTTCGTGTTCTCGGCCCTAATCACTTTCGCCTCGGGAAATCACCACGAGAAGGATCTGGAGGCTCGTTTGTAAATTAACGAACGTTTTGATAATGATTCGGGTGTTTTTTCATTGAAAAGTTCGCGAAGTCATGGTTGAGACTCTCGCGTGTTGACCAAGATTTATGTGAGGGGTGAGGTGGAAATTCCTAACGAGTTTTCCGATTTTTTTTCACTAGTGATAAATTCGAGCGCTTTTCATTGAAAGAAAATTGATGTGAAACACTTATTCGTTTCGAAAATAATTAACTTGATTCAGTGAATGCATAATATTCAAAAAAAAAAACGTTTATAAATCTTGACGACTAAGTCGACGCAAAAAAAGATTAAATGCTTCATTATTTTTCATTTTGAATCAAATAGTTATCAATTCATATTTCCGTTAAGAAAATATCACTGACAGTTTTTCTTATATATCTATACCATTATAAAATATATCTATTATAAAAACGAGAGTTGTGTCATTCCGTAATATACACGTATATGCACTCTTGAAAAAAAAAATTGAATTTCCACATGCTTATTTACAAGTATGCAAATATACTCGACCTTTCAATAACGCTTACGACTTTTTATTGTCGATTCGCGCTTTCGTCAATCAATTGATACAATTTCTCAATATTAATCAAAATCGATGACCCGTTGATTTGTTATCAAAAAAATATGCTTGATGATTCACTGTTCGTACACAACTCGCGATTGTTGATTTTATTTCTGGATGATGGATAAATTCCGTTATTTTGAACCGATTTATGCTTCACGATTGTTTCCATTGCAAACAACTTTATCGCCTTCTGTTTATACTGTTATTTGACTGTCCGAATGACTATCATGTGCAAAATTTAAAATTTATTATATACTATTTATACGTTTTCGATATGAAGTCATCCAATTATTATCTTTTTCATAACATATTCGTATGAACGGGTCACCGATTATAATACGCTTTGATATTCAGAAATCACACGGTTTTTCTCGAACGATCCATCAAATACCTTTTTATACCCGACATTATTTAGAGAACGCGTTCCTGTGGAATTCGGGAACTGTCACGAGCGAGTCGTCTACAACTATTTAACCGTGAACGACATTTCTCCCTTCGAATTCCTGGATCCCTCGTCTCTTCTCACAGTCCGAAAGCACTCGGATACGTTGTCCGGATAAGATAACTGGTAATTGAGATATCAACTGGTTCTATGAACCGCATGTCAATAAGTGAGAAGCCGCTAAGAATTTAATTGTGTTAACCGCGGCTTCTCGCCTCATTACTATTGAATTGAATTATCCCCACTTGATAGACAGAGAATCGTTTCAATTAGTTCGTTATCCCCGTTTCGTTGTAGCGCATAGTAATCATATGTTATGACACAGAATATAGTCGATCTGTTCATATGGTCGACGATTTGTGTTGTTGGAGAGTCCAGTTGATTAGGGGCTCGAAATTCGGTCGAATCGATGAATTTCGGATGCTCCAAACTCGCGTTGAAAATTACTTGTCGTCCTGAAGCTTTAGAAGGATTGGGAGGGCTTAAGAAAGTTTTGTTGGCGTCGATTTTGTATCCTCGAATTTCGGTGTTTGGTGCGTCTCTGGGATTATTTTCTGTTTTAATTTATCGATAGGAGTTGAAAATGCGTAGATTTATATTAAAAAAAAAAAAACGATTCGCGAATCATATAACCCCTCCAAAATCAAAATTAGCGCTGACGAATGCGATGATATGATGGATTGCTTTGATATGAAACATATTTATTTAATGAATGTTAATTTAACTTTTCTACTTATATTTTTCTTTGAAGAGTAAAAAAAATGTATCTAACATAAAACAATATTTAATCTTAGAATTATTCAATTATTTTTGCAGCAACACAAACATGTTTTTGAAACTCGACACATTTATATGTGACAAGTTCATAGTTTATCCATACGGTACACATTTAAATTTTCAATTAAACATCATGCACACATACGAATCCGCACAATAGAACGCGCACTTTTTTCGCCGACTTCGCACAACAATATCCACACTTCGCTTATCCATTTCGATTTTCCACAATGCGAACATAGCAAAACGGTCACGCACAGATTTCGCAAACAGACGTTTTCCATTGAAAATCGCGATTGTTTTACCGCCATACAACGGCCGGCACTGTTGCGGCCCTCATTGTACGCTTACTCGGAACTCGAAAGGTTTTCCGAGTCCGCAAACTATTATATCGGTAACAACCGAGCAAATTGAATGTTTGCAATATCGGCCAATCCCATAAAACTCTAAAGAGCCGAATTAAAAATTACCGCGCTAAAGCGGGCTCACACCGTGTGAGCCGCGTAGAGATTGTGATTCGAGAATTCTCAAGACATTCCCGAAATGAGATTTCCCAAATTTCGGGAATTCTCGAAAAATTCCCGAAATGAGATTTCCCGAATTTCGGGAATTCTCATTTCGGGAAAAATGTTTCTCGAGAATACCCGAAGCAGCGGCAGTTGTCCTGCTTTGGTGCGACGAAACATATGCGCCAAAGCGGGAGAGCATTATCGGTGAATATAAAAATACGATAAGTATGAAACTTTCGATGCGTTCAGGTGTGGTCTACTCTGTTTAGATTTCGCGGTCGAAGCATTTGATTATTTTCAAAATAGATTAATTTTCGTCATTTCGCTAGCACAAAAATATTTTCCATTATTTTTAGATGTCGACAATCTTTAAAATCATTTGTCAT
Organism: Hydropsyche betteni; assembly: GCA_028571205.2. Lineage (NCBI taxonomy): Eukaryota > Metazoa > Arthropoda > Insecta > Trichoptera > Hydropsychidae > Hydropsyche > Hydropsyche betteni. The sequence continues at coordinate 5,172,989 of JAOXNN020000027.1, read as the reverse complement.
ATTAGTTGTCAAATTGTTAAATAAAAAAGCAATCGACGTCTTTCGGAACAGACTTGCATTTATAAAAAAATAAAATAAAAAAAGCTTGTTTTCAGTATTATTCTAGTATTTTATTTAAAATATTCCAAAAAATAAATGTATGATATTTTTAAGGGAATGAAATATTCATCAATAAGCAGAGTTGAGTATCCCTGCAATATACAAGCAATCTGTTCGCCCTTTTATAACAATAGAATCTATACCTGTGTTCATTCACAAACCATTGATGCTGTTCCGCTCTGACACAATGTTTCACTCTCCGTCGAAGCGGGATAGCTGTGAGAAATTTTCGAGAATCTCGAGAATTCCCGATTTTTTCCTCAATTTCGGGAAATTCGAGAATTCTTATTTCTCGAAAATTCTCGAATAGCCGAGAAATCACAATCACTACCCTCATTGTACGCTCACTCGGAACTCGAAATGTTTTCCGAGCCCGCCGAGCCGCAAACTATTATATCTATAACAACCGAGCAAATTGAATGTTTGCAATATCGGCCAATCCCATAAAAATCTAAAGAGCCGAATTAAAAATTACCGCGCTAAAGCGGGCTCACACGTAACGTAATGGTAGCCGGATCGTTGATTGCTACCAATCATCTGCTAAAACCTGCCATTAGAGCTCACAGTATGGCATTAACATTAGCCCCGCCAGACATGCCGATTACTTGTCGAATTACGTGCACTTTACTAAACTACACATATCGTTTTGCTGGTTTGGCGTCTCGCGTTGGGAAGAATCGGATATGTCCGATGGTCCATCGAAACCAGAAGATCGTGATCGGATCAATAACGGTCGCATTGGGGCCGTTCGGTATTCGACAATAGTTCGTTAGTGATGAACGAAGCGTTTAAAATGAGGTCATGCTCGGTTCGTTTACAAATTTTACGTGTCTTGTTATGTGTAATGTATGTAGGATGTGCGAATTTCGGTTGGGTCGAGGATGTGGGGACACCTGATGAAATTATTCAACAGGACAAACTGTTTAATAAACTGAACCAAAAATTAATATTTTTGTGTTTAAACCCAATTTTTCATTAAGAAGTAAATTAAAATAACATTTATCCGCTCTTGGATACTAACATATTCCCTATATAATAGCGGATTTCTGTGTCTGTCTGTCCGTGTATCTGTGTCGATGACGCTCGCGACTTTAAAATGACGCGTCGATACGATTATTTTTTTGCTTCTATAAAATTATTCTTCATGCGTATATGGTCTTTATGTGCATACATTTAACGTCTATAATATCATGCGTATGAAAGTGTCTGTATTGACTTATGCAATACGTCGATTATTACGCAGTGGAAAAATATTTGAATCCCCTACACATGTATATAATCACCGATGACAGACGTCTGTGTTTGTATGCTGAGGCTCTCGACTTATCGTTCCAATTTAGCCCGTATGCCGTTCAAATATAACGGCTATAATCGCT
>JAOXNN020000027.1:5148969-5162056 GCA_028571205.2 Hydropsyche betteni | reverse complement strand
ATACAGGCGGACCTCAACTTTCGCACATTCGACTTTCGCACAATTCGCTATTTCGCACATTTTGAAAAAAATCGTTCTTTAAGATTTTTTGGCGATAATGCACAATATATACTATATTATTGTAATTTTTGAAAAATAAAAATCTTAAATACAAATTTTTGATGTTTTTTTTACATCCCTCTACTTTCGAACATTTAACTTTCGCACACGTTTTCAGGAACCAATCATGTGTGAAAGTTGAAGTCCGCTTTTATATATATATAGAAAGATTATTTTTTTAAATGCACATTTTAATTTAAAGCGCACCCAGAATTGATTATTAGGTACTGAGTACATTTTTATATAAATATAAAACGTTTCCGCTACATTTTCTTGTTAAAAGATTTTATTCATATTTTCGCCGAATTCTTATTTATACATATTTCAGTAGTATTTTTCCCGTTTACTCAAAAGAAGCTTTTCGCTCGTTCATCCCAATTTCTTCAACGGCTTTTCATTTCTCCACACAAAGAAATACGCACAAACATTTCGTGCGCGCACACAATTTTTTTTTTTTTAATTCGAAGAGGCGCATTACGCTTTCCACTTAACCACACCGAAAATTAAATAGACGCCCGTTTATTACTTCTATACCTCGTTTCGTATGATTTATACTCGAAACGTATAAATTGCAAGCGTCGTTCGAATCTCCCGGCAAAACGAGCGTTCGTGTGCGTAATGGCTTTTTCCTTTGTAAGGCCTTATTGCGACGTTAATTGAACTTAAATTCGGCTTTCTTATCTGAAGATGGCGAAACTGGAATCGGCGTCCCACGCGTGGAATTTTCGCGTTTGTTTATTCCAAGCGGTTCACAATAAATACATGAGCTTTTTTTTTGTCTGATTGATGTTCATTGTCTCGTCGCGCCATTTTCTGTCGATTGGCGCGACGCACGCTACCGCCAATGTATCTTGTCCATCTTTAATCTTGCCGCTCTTTTCGTGTTTTATAATGTTTAATAATGTCAATGGTTTTGCCCTGCTGGAGTTGAGCGGCAAACGGCGGGGTCAGTGCACAGCTTTGATTGCATACCGTTGACCTGAGACCAAAGGATGATTTTAAATGAGCTGGAATGTTCGATCTTTCGATAATATTTTAGATAAGACTCGCAAACATGTACTACAGCGTACTTATATATTAGTTGTATCGTAAATTGGAATTAACCAATGTTTAATTGTTAGAAGACATTGCAGATTGATGCTGTAATTAATTTTATCACATGAGAACTATGAATAATGTTTGATTCGATTTTGATTCATTGACGTTTCAAACTTTTCGATTTAATATTATTTTTTCATATCGAAGTTGAGCAATAAGTTAGTTGTATACCGAGTTGATAAGGAATCAATTTGAAAATTATTTTTATTTAAAATGATACAGATTGTAGACATAATAAGAAATCCTTTTTATGATGCATTAGAATAGTCGCCTTTTACTGAACGTATTATACATAAGCTGCATTCGACGATGATGGTATCGCAAATTCAATAAAACGAACACAACAACGTTCCAGACAATTAATTTCGCCACATTGAAACTACGAAATGTATGATTCAATGTTTACGGACCGTTTATGAAAATGCCTCGCGTATGCCTTTCGGAACGTTCGCAATAATACGTTGTTTTGCACCAAGAACGGTACCTTCTCACATTTTCACTTATGAGCATAAGGAAGAGTGCTTTTCGCTATACGTCGCGATTATCCGCTCTTTTATTTCTCTTATGTTTGAAGATTTGTGCAAATGAGCGCCGTACGTTCGAAATGTCAACGTTCAACATTTCTTTCGCCAGTTTTACGACGGGAGTTTTTCGGGCGTTCGTTCTTGTGAACTTTCGTCCTTTGTTTTTCCCCCGAGTCGGTTGTTTTTCTTATTTTTTCGCCCTTTAGACGAACGCGTGACCATTGCCGTTTTGGATTTTCCAGCTTTTCCCATCCGTTTCGATTGGATTTTCCCAGTTTTTTTCGGGGCGCGCGTGCCTTGTTTTTCTTCCGACTAATTTTTGACGTGGAACGATCGTTCTTTGCAAACATGTACGGATCCTATATATGTTTTGATGAATTCGCGCTGAAAATTTCAACGATGCAGTCATTCGTTTATGATTGTTTTATTCTCGGCATGTTTGACATTCAAGTGATCCGCAAGATGTGACATCAGATCTATTATTTCTGAGAAGACGCTGCGTCTGGAGCTTTAAAAATTGTGCATTAATTTATATATTTTTTTTAAATTTTCAATTGAAAAACATCTATGATGAAAATAATCACACTAAAACCATCAAACTCCACGCTCAATTCGATCGAACGTATACACTCTTTTATTTTCCAAACACCAGACACCATTCACCGAAACGCTGAAAAGTCGAGGTGCCTGAACGTCTGCGTTTGACTCCAGAACAGATGCAGCTGGAAAATTCCCTCTTAAGCTCATGCTACGGTGAAAAGATGGAAAAAACAGATATCTTATCTGGAAAGGTCAACACCGTACTGGGGCTTTTCTCGTCTCCCACGCTCGAACACTTGCGACATGTCTGCTCGGCGATGTGAAGGCCGGTCATGTGCGTAAACGGCTGAAATCTTTATTTTTGTCGCGAATGTTGTTTGTGTGTGCGCGTCGGTGAAAATGGAAACACACGTGATATGCGTATGGTGAAAGGTTGGCGACCGCTGACGGAGAAAACTGCTCGGGAGTGATTTACGTGGGGCTCACGGATGGGTTGTTTAACTATATTGATTAATTATTTGCGTTTGAATATATGTGTTATTCAAAGGATATTCGGAATGTTTATTGATCGTTCGAATTTGAAAGAAAGTTTATATTGGTGTTGACCGCTGTGTTAGACACGCTTTGAAATAGTAGATCAAAATCTTTGGTTTGAGCTGTATATGCCATGAAAATTCAATTTATTTAAAATTTAATATCCAGCAGTGTTTTTCGAATTGAAAAATAAAAATAATGAAACACTTTGATATCTCGGCACGAAAAAGTTATATTTGCATGTAGCCGCCAGTCGAGTAAAGTAAAAATTTGTCTAATTGTAAAACGTGAATGGTTTCTACATTTTCAAAATTACAATTTCGTCTTTGTGTTTTTATATTGTATTCAAATTTAGGCTCACATTTAAAATCGTTTATATTAAGTTTGTTCGTTTCAGTACAAAAGAAATTTATATTTTATATCTCTCACATATTTTAAAAGACACATTTGCATAAAATATTACACAATTTTTAAGAAACACAATCATACCGTATATGTAAATCGTTACATGGCTGACTAACCCCAGTCTTGATAAGAAAATTTCTTAATGTTTTATTCATTTTTCGAAATGAATGACTGTTGTTGAAAATTAGTCGATTCCCCAACAATGGATTCGCCTTGTTCGGTGACATTTAATTTTTATGCATTCTTTTATAAACTATGACTCAAAATGACACACGCGCTAAAAAAATTTCGACATCTGATTGAATAAATGAATACACTGTAATTACGGATGTTGAATTATTTATACGACTTTGCAGTTCCTCGAATCGATCCTTTTTTATTTCGTTCGAAACCCATTTTCGCGTATATTTTCGTTATTTTGAAATTCGATAGTCGCTGATGGTGCCAACACAAAGAGGAAATAGAATCATCAAAGAAAATAATAAAAATCAGAATTTTAAATATGTACATTCATATGTAAATCCTTCACGAGTGCGATTTAAATCGGTACACTCGATGACATATATCGTTGCAATTTTATAAATAAAGATTGCTCACATCCATAAGAATGTACGATATGGAATAAAATCGTTCCGAACAATAAACGTTATGTTTTCCCGCTGTTTTATTAAACACGTTCAAATTTGAATAAGTTTTCCATTATTGTATAAACATTTAAAATATGATTTATATAAGAATGCCTCGCTCGAAACATTCATACCGTTAATTTTGATCCGTTATGAATAATTATACAATTTGTCAACGGATTCCAAACGCGATGCAAAAACATTAGCATAATCAACGCATTAATATAATTAATCGAAAATGATTAGTTTAATCACTCAATTTATCAATATAGCTGCCGATCGTTACTGAAAATTTTCGCAATAATCATTTTTCAATCGAAAATCCGCGATTAGCCCTCTGTGGCCCTGTGTACCGTGACGGAACCGCTACTTCATTATTTTTTTCCCCAGTATCCCAGCAGTTCCATTTCGACACCACTTCGATTTTAGCGTTACCAGAAACATTTAGCGTTCGTTGGAAATTTTTATTATTTCGTTAACCCTTTGTGTCGCAATGGAACCGCTGGAATGCTGGCAAAAACGTGAAATGGTGGTTCCATCACGGTACTGATGGGCCACAAAGGGCAGGTCAGGAACGTACTTGCGATTTATAGTCGTGCAATTGTTTGGTAACAATGGATGGATTCTCAGAAAAATCTGAGGTGCTAATACAACGGACGGACGCCAATGTGTCGCTCGAAAACTAACAGTTTGTGTTTTGAAATAAGTATCGCAATCGATTTATAGATGGACTAAATTTCAAGCTTGAAAGATCGTATTTGCGTATATACCTCAGTGGTTATGATACGTGATTAAGGAAAATTAAGGAGAAAGTAAAATTAAGGAAACGTCAAATGTCTTTTGAAGTGACAGATTAACCTCAAATGTCAAATGTGAAATAAGGTGTTTGTTTATGTTTTGATGTACACGTGACGATCTCATTGATGACAGATCGTAACTCGCGTGTAAAATTTACAAATATTATGCAGAATGGACGCAATCCCTTCGAGACCATTCTCAACGACATATCCATAAGGTAAATAGAACAAATTAAAAAAAAGATTCCACTTTCAAATAGATGACATTTGACGTTTCCTTAATTTTACTTTCTCCTCAATCACGTATCGTAATCACTGAGATACGCAAATACGATCTGTCACTTGACATTTATTCCATCTATCGAGCGATTGCGATACTTATTTCAAAACACAAACCGTTGGTTTTCGAGCGATACATTGGCGTCCGTCCGTTGTATATATTAGCACCAAATCTGAGAATCCATCAATTCGCCACTGTCACCAAAAAATCGCGCGACTACAAATCGCAAGTGCGCGCCTCGCCTTAGTCTCGCACGTGATCTGCACATCCTCAGCTCGAAAGCACGGCGACGGCAACTGGCACCACGAAATGCACCCAACGGTATAATGACCATCACAGAGGGGGTAAAGACCGCAGTGTCTGGAGGAAGTGGCGCCGCAGACGATCGATGGCGCCGGGAAACCCGCTGCGGGACATCCCCCTCATACCACTCGTTGGAGTCGGGGCTTTAACGGGACTTTTCCGATGGCGATCGGTTTCGGTTGTCTGGATGGGGCTGGGAGGGTTGGATGAGGCTTTCGGGTTTTTGGAATTAGAAATTGATTGTGAGTTTGATGGTTGTGTTGTGTTCCGTGACGTAGTGCTAAAAATAGTAATGCCGGAACGTTCAATTTTTACACCCCCGCAATGTAAATTATTTTCAAGGTTTTTTTTAAAATAGTTAATTAATGATTATTTTAATTTTAGATATTTAGATCTGGGGTACTTGTCCAGAGGGTAAATGTTCTAGAATCATGTAAAATAAGCCAAAAAGGCGCCTCCGGCGAAAATTTTTTTCCAAATGTTTTACTCAATCAAACTATCAATTTCTACTAATAGTCCTTTTTTCATTGGTTAATTTATCAATATTTCTACAACAAGCGATTGTAGAAGCAAGGCAAAAATGGTTCCAAAGTCGAAATTTTTTTTTCAAACGCCTTATTGTTAGTCAATCAAACTATATCACTGGAAAGCTATCAATTTACTTATTTTTTTTGGTTTATTTTTTAATATTTTTACAAAAAAATTCGCATATTTAGTAAAGTAACGGAGCGCGTTCTGACTTACAATTAGAAAAAAAATACCGGAACGCCGTTCCGGCTCGACTACACCACGGGATAAAGTATTTCTGATTAAATACAATTGAAAATTTAATCTGGAGGATGAATGACAATTTGAACTGTTCAGTATTAGAGATTTGGTGCAATTTATATTGAGCTTTCATCATAGATTGAATATCGGAAAATCGCGGAACGATAATCGACTCGTTCCAATTTCATACAATAGTCCCACCCAACTGAAATATAATATCATGTCATTTCAAATTTTCCATTGATATACGATTTTCCCTCATACGGAACATTAAACGTATTTTTATGGCTCACCTTTACCTAGATCTCACTTTTTACTCGCGCTTTAAAGTGCCATTACGATCGTAAAATGTTCAAAACTTTGCGCAGAATTTACTGTTAAGACTTTCGCAATTTATTACAGCATTCCCGAAATATTTTCCCACAAAAAATAACACCGTCGCCTGAAAAAACACCCCACCGCAACTTCTTCAACGAAAAACACCACCGTTTCATTTTTCCTCTTCACACACAATCAACAACTAGAACTAATTGAATCTTAAACCATCCAAACTGCTTGCCATTAAAGCCGTTCCGCTTCAGCCTTTTCCACGGCCGTTTTTCAGCAGAAAAACCTGCCACAGTGACGTACAACATTCTGAATAGCTTTTAACCGACGTATAAATTGCCTTGCGGTCACTGCGCCCGACGCTTTAAATCCGACAGTTTTCAGCTGAAACCCAGCCGCGTTTTTCCGAATCAATACGCCGCATTTACGCCTCGATTCTATTGATCAATTGAGCGGGAAAAATTCAGCTCGCAAACGGTTAATTGGTCGCGATTGATTCTCGGAAGCGGAGGCCCAATTCGCGCGGTCGCGAATTGATTTGCGCACTCGGGTTTGTTGACTCCCGAGGAGACTTTTGAATTATGGACGTCTAGCGATCGGTCATTGTCTGAAAAAAGGTTGTGAGTTGTCGCCGAGTGTGCGACTGGCTTTTTTTTGTTCGTCAAGTGTGCAAAAAAATGGCGATCGAGTGTGTATCGCTTGATTTACGGCTCGCTTGAATAATGTCTCAATCTGTTCGTGTTGTGTTAGTCATCGTGGCTGAAACGGTTGTTTTCGAATGTAATGTTTTGTGAGTGTTTTGCATGAATTATAATTGTGTTTGAACTTTTCGGTCGATGATATTTCATTCCGATGAGTGCTGAATTGAATTTTTTTATGTCAATTGAATGATGTAGGTTTTTCTTGGGAAATTGAAACAGTTACAATCTCTTTTAATTGAGAGCAATGATTCAATTAGTATATATTTATTTGAATTAATACTTCTATAGAGGCATTATGGAATTGAATTTTAATTTTTTTTTTCTGTGACCATAAATACTGTGAAAAGTTACACGTATGAATTTTTACCATTACGTGACCAACAAAATTGTCTTATTTTTATAACATTAAATATTGATATTAGATTTGATAACGTTATATTAATTAAATAATGATAAGAAAAATTCCATTTCACACCTAAAAAATAATTAATACAGTAAGTTCTCGACTTATGTGATTCATTCGTTCCGAAGGTTTTCGCGAAAGCCGAAAAAACCTTAAATTTAATTTTTTTTTAAATAATATGTACAATTACAATAGATTGTGCAATTGCATTATTCCTCCTTATATGCCTGTTCGAAGCTACGCACGTAACATGCATTTCGACGCAAAAAATCGTGATATTTTCAAAAGGCGGGCCCTTTATAAACGTCAATTTATGATCGTTATCGATCATTTTGATGATCAATTTATGATCATATCGATCGAACAAAACGCAATTAAATAAAAAAATATAATTAAATAAATTACGATTTTTTTCAAAATTGCGCAAGTATGAATTGACGTAAATCGAATTCGCGTAACTCGAGAACTTACCGTAACACATAATTTTATTACCTCATATCATATTATTTATCCGATTTATAATGATCGGCAAACACATCACACTCTCAACGTCATAAAAGTCGACAAAATCACTTTCACTTCCGATTCGCCGCCATCACGAACTCATCCAAAATGGCGTCCATTCTCCTCCGAAGAGAGAGCTTTCGCGCTTCGAACGTATCACAATCGTGATTCATGGTCTCGATGGCGCTTGCGATCCGCAGGTTCTGGACCCGTTAACCCACGCTCGTCCAGGTCTGGTCCCCCCACACGCAGGCTTCGACACTTGTGTATCCCCTTGTGGTCAGGTGCGCACGAACGGCTTCAACTCCTCGCCCGTGCACACAAACTAATTGTCGTATGAATATTAGATGGACGAGTTTGCTACGTCGGGAGTAGGGCTCCTTTTCTGCAGGATACGGCGTTTGAGTGCGTATTTAACATTTTAATACTTCATTGAGTAATTGCAGCGTTCAATATGCGACCCTCGTCGAAACGCACGCGACCGGCTCGTTGTCGTGTTTCTCAAAGTTTGATAAAACGTATTAATGGTTTTGCGTAATATTAGCGGTAGTGCCCGGCGTTGCTCGGGTTCCCGTTGTGAACACGCGTTCTGCACACACCGATGCATTAAAATTGTTGCATTGTTGTTAAATTAATTATTTTTTATTTCCAAAACACATTGAAAACAAAATGCTACTGATTGTATGCAATCTTCACAACACAACTGTCGGGCGGATTGCGGAGTGTACCGTCATTTTCAGCTTTTCTTTAGGAATTTCCCTATTATTTTTCTTCATAAAAGCGATCAAAAGAAAAAAATAAATACATTAATCGGTCACGCGGTTTTTTAGTTTTGTCCAGAGCAAATACCTGTCACGATTCGTTTTTATATATATTCTAGTATATAGGCCCGATGTTAATAACATCGGCTGTGGATTTTTCAAGAAACGGAAAACCATAAAATGTGAAAACCCGATTGTGTGTACCCGATTTGAATATTTAATTAATAAAATCAAAATAGTTCATTTGTTATTTGTCATTCGTGTCATCATCGTCGTCGTCGTAATAAAATAAAAATTGAACATATTTTATAATCGTGCCCTTGCGAAATGTCTCCAGAATATAAGAGTCGCGAGCGTCATCGAGACAGATACACAGACAGACGGAAACACAGAAATCCGCTATTATATATAGGGGATAGGGGATAGATGGAATCGTAATTTTTATGTTAAGGTACATTTTCATGGTAGTGGTAGCACTTCGATGGTGCATATGTGATCTGTCTCAAGAGTAATGAATATTTATTTTATTTAATGTAGAAAGGAAAGTGAGGATTGGAATAAGTAAAGAAGATATTGATCATTGTTGAATTAATACATTCGACAGAATTTTTAATTTTAACATTCTAATTACTTTTTCAATATTGTACTTACGAATCCACCAAACGATTTTCATAATAAAATACAAAACCGAGCGTCAAAAATAACCACAACAAAAATTTCGATCTATTGCAATAAATTCTTAAACAATCCATGAAAAAATACAAAAAAATTTTAAAATATAAACACCCAAACAGTCAAAATCCAATGTGAACCTTAAAAAGACCGTGTATGATGATGCACAAATTTTCCACGCGACAAATCGGCAAAATTTACAGTTCCGCTTATAATCCCATAAGCCGATTTCACTCAAAAGCGCCCCGGCCGACATTCATCAACGTCCATTGACCATTTTTCCATTTAATCGCTCGAACCGTCGCATATATCGACTATTTAACGGTTTAACCGTCTAATGACCGGTTTGATGACTGTTGTCGTCGCGTGGGCGTTTCGAGACACGTTCAGATATTTCGCCGCCTTCACCCACAAGTCTCGTCTGCTCACCGTTTATTGCGCAGACTGTTTTTTTTCTGTTTTGTTTCTTCTTTGGTTAATTTTTTTTTTTGTCGATTCGCCTTATCTGCGTGTTAATTCGGCGCGTGGGCGACGCGAGAGATGGCCACAATCGGTCTATTGCCAAATATCGGTGGTTTGTTGCAGGGTTTCTCAAAGTTTTTTTGGGCCGTGGCCCCCTTTAGAGTCAAATATTTTTACGTTCTTCCCCTCCAACGTTTTCCCAAAAAAAACCTATTAAAAATAGTATTTGATACGAGGTTGGCTCGGATAAGGTATATAGCCTAGACCCCCAATATTTGATGGGGTGACCTTGTCCTGCAGTGGGCACAAAACGGGTCGACAATGATGATGATGATGAAAAATAGTATACAAATCTTCATAAACCTTTTTCAAATGATCAGTGAATACATAAAGATCGTCAAAAATGACAACCAATAATGGAAATTGTGCAAATTCTTGTCTTCCAATGTTAATTTTGAAAAGATTAAACTTTCCAAGAAAAGCAACGATCACATTTTTACATGTTATGAGATTACACGATTTTTCTTGTAATTGTTTGTTTTACAAATTAATTTTTTCAAATATATCTGTTAAATAAATAAAATATCGCATTTTGCACTAACCATTTTCTTCCCTTTTTTCTTGCCATTCATAAAGGATACGATACTGTTTTAAAGTATAACAGAAAGTTTAAGACCCTTCAATAACCGACGAACTTATGTGTGTAATAGTAGGCGCTCAAAATTCTCTTTGTTTAAATTCATTATTATTAGAGAAATATTATCGTCTCAAACTAATTTCTGGTTGGTAGTGACCGTGTATTAAATTTAAAAAAAAATCTGGCTATTCCTCCCCTAGAATTCGCCGTTCCTCCCCAAATATAGAATTTTGGTTCATTCCTCCCCTGAAAGGCTCTGGGCCTCTCTAGGGGGTCATGTGGACCCAGGTTGAGAATCCCTGGTTTTTTGTGCCGTCGAGTGCGATGTTCAATTGGTGTGGTTCGATTTGCGTTTTTTTTTTTTATTATTGTTTAGATGCAATATCGAATGGTTCGATTCATTCATGATGTTGAATCATGTATTTGATGATTTAGTTATCGCGATTTTTAATTTGTATGCAAACATTCGAATCGTCGACTCACATTAAACAAAAAAATACGCAAAATATTCAATATAAATATTTGACATTTTTGTTTTTATATATAAAAAAATATGTTTTCGTCGTCTTGTTTGTTTTTAATTTTTTTTGTAAACATTTTCATTTGCGTCTTATGTTGACGAAAAACCAGTATAACAATGTTGTTTGTTTCGCGTTCTATCGTTTCCTCAAAATGTTCAACAAAGAAAAGGGTTCGACCCTTTCATTACATAAACCATATGGATACATACGCGAGTACCGAATACATTTTCAAACTTTGACCCCGCCAAAATTTGCACAACAATCAATTGATACGACTGGTTCATTGACACCCGACAACCCAGCATTATTGAAGGCCAATATTGGCAAAAAATCATTGCGAACACAAACGACCCAAACGATGCTGAATTGAGGCCCTATTAGTATTCCTCGGCCAGATGACTTTGTGCGCTGTCATTTGTACAAAGTTTGATTGGATTCGAATTCGCGCACGTACTCCTCGATGAGCAAATCGACACACGATCTGTCAGAATTTGCATAAGTTACAAATATGCGTGCTTGTGTGTCCATTAAAATTATGTGCGAGTGACTATTACGTGCCTTTTTCAGGATTCCGATGCGTCGGATTCATAAGTGAGTTATCTCGCGAATCTAAAGATATGCGGTTTAATTTTTCAATTGGCTTGTAAAAAATATAATTTTCATTGAAAATCGAATTGTATTCGTGTGGATATTCATATGATGAAATTAGATGAATGCATAATTTTATTTGTTTGAAAAAATGCGATGTTGTTTTATTATAAAGATATATTTTGTCGTCCTGTTGATATGTTTTTTATTATTTTATTTTTGTTTCAGGACTTACATGTAACGGACACTGTTGTTCGGCCGATGTCGAAAAAACCCTGAGGACTGTGGGAAGTCGAGATCTTGAAGGTCTCCTACGCCATCATGCGATATCCTTGCATGGACTCTTCGCTACAACAGCGTCGGCTTTACAAAGTAAATATATATTTTATAGGCAGTTTATAACGGTAGGCATTTTCTAGAAATGTAGTTTCTTCATGCACAAACGAAGTGGACACTTAAACTGTAACATACATATTTGTTTGTTGCCGTTTCACTCCCAACACCGTTCGACCGATCACCATAAAAATTGGCATGTGCATGTATTTTTTGTCGAGAACATTGTTGTATCATTAAAACAAAAAAAAAATATATTATGAAAAAATTCACTACGAAGAGTCGAAGATATATCGTTTGTTGAATTTAGTTACCTTGGTTACCACTTCATATAATAATGCATATCAGTCAAAGTACTAAGTTTACTAGTCAACGATCTGTTGCCATGCTTTATGGTTTTGCTTTAATGAATTTAAATTAAAAAAATAATTTGATTTAAAATTAAGTCCCGAGCAACGCCGGCTACTACCGCTAGTTTGTTATAAGTTTCAAATCTGTGTTCCACTTTCGTTCTATAGCGACGAACACTTAACAGAAAACCCCACTCATCGAAAACTATCCCCGATCGGCCATTACGTCCTCCCGTGCAACAACACCGAAAAACTCGTTTGAAATTCGAAATTGGCGCCTCGCACGCGACACCCGTCCGACTTTATGGGCGTCGATGTCCGCAGACAACAATAGACCATTGTCTCGTCGCCGTTTTGCATTTCGGATTTCGCCGGACTCGGGAACTTCGCGCTTCTCGAGAACTTCGCACTTCTCGAGAGGCGGATGCACAACGGCGCTGCAGCCGAGCCGAGATGTGGGTGTGAAAGCATGTCCTCGTTCGAGATGAGATCATCTTCGATCGTGCAGCGGAATCAAATACAAGGACTAACACGCGACTGCAAAGCGGCTTCCGTCGCCTAAGAACTGTCGAGATTATGGACTCGTCAATGGCGTTCAATTGGGAGGAAATACGATTCGTGTCGGGCTTTAGAATCGGGCGACGGATCGAAGTGTTCGTGTAGGGCGGGGCTAATAGGGCCAGTTTAGCAATATTGCTTCTTGACTGTTTAATTACTAGTATATAGGCCCGATGTTAATAACATCGGCTGTGGTTTTGTAAAGAAACGGAAAGCAACAAAATGTGAAAACCCGATTGTGTGAACCCAAAATGTGTACCCGATTTGAATATTTAATATTTAATTAATAAAATCAA
>JAOXNN020000027.1:5036344-5128313 GCA_028571205.2 Hydropsyche betteni | reverse complement strand
CTTTTGCGGGGTTCGTTTTGGGTTCGGGCTCGCTTTTGATGCGGCCGCCATTTTGGATTGTCGGATTCGCGTATGATCTGGATTCTTACGGAACGTAAGGGAATAGAAGAAAGAAGAAAAAAAAGAATTATAATCGAAGAAAATATTCGGCCAGTATTTAAATATATATTAGAGTTCAAGTATGAACTTTTGTTTGTTTACACCCAAACTAGTTTGGGTATACCGAAACTATCGATTTTAGTTTGAATACTGTCAAATTTTACCTACGCATAATTGGGTCTAAACTAAAAACAGACGTCATAAGTATCATGCTTGGGATAGGTTGGGTTAGCATTTTAGCTTGAGTTGTAAAAATGTGTTCAAAACAAATTCTCGAAGTTCAAACTAACATGATGGGTATACTACGCGTATTTTTCGATCATTAGTTGATATACTAATTTCCACCTTATTGACATTTAACATAAGAGCGTTATCTGAGTGCAAACAACTTAAATTGTCGTATCAGATTAACAGTTGGACTAGAGCTGTTACAAGGTGAATAAACATACTAGTTTGTTCGTGCATAAACGAAGTGGATACTCAAACTGTAAGGGTGTATAGGGGTAAGTATTTAGATAAAAATCGGGTCAGTATTATTTTATGGCAATAAATTAAATGGTCAGAATTTAGTAACGAAACGGACAGAATAGGTTAGGTTAGGGTTCTTAATATTATTCTGACCATTTAATAGGAATTCTGACAAACCCAACTAAAATTCTGACCATTAAATATTTATTCTGATTTTTTTATTGGGTGGTCAGTATAAATAATGTTAATGTTGGTTAACTTTAGCTAGTTAAATTAAGTGCAGGAAGTAGAATAGTAAACCCCTCCCATAACGTCCTTTCGCCTATATCGTTCAAATGCATTCAAATTCAAAGTTTTTTCAAATGCATTTGAAACAAGCAGTTAACACGTAAAAATGTCTAAAAAGAAAATTAAAATTGAAAAACCTTAACCCCCTATAACGTGGAATCTATCTTGACGTTATAGGGGGGTTTACTGTATTGTGAGTGTTAATTAAAAATTGAAGTACAGATAGTCCTCGACTTACGACGGAGATACGTTTCTGAACCTCGGTCGTTTTTTTTTGGTAGTTTTAATAATATAATAATGAAATAATAAATAAATAACATTTGAAAAACTTTCACTGTTTGGGTCCATCATTTCAAATTTTTGTATTCCTTGATTAAATAAATTAAAAGCAACAGCCATTTCTTTCAATACGATTTTTTTTGACGGTTCATCATTCCTCCGTATTTATTTCTCACATCCGCTTGAGATTTATCATTCAATTAAAAAAGAAAATTGGTTAGAAAATATATTATTTTTTTCGGTCGTAAGTCGAACCGTCGTAAGTCGAGGACTACGGTATTGAAATTCTGGCCCTAAAAATACAAATTATTTGCGTGTAAGAAATTCGGGTTCATATTTTTTAATGAGGGGATTTATCTATATCATATTTGACCCGCGTAATCCCAATTATAAAAATATCAATTATTCAAAAACTTTGTTAGATTGCGTATTTATGTTTTCGGTTTTTTCAGAAAAATAATAATCTTCCCATCGTTTTTCATATCTAATATATAGGTGAAAAAATGTGGAAACTTTTGAAACGCCTAATAAAAATATTAAAAAAAAACTTTTATGTAAACTGTATGGTGTGAAATTTTCTCTCACTTATGAGTAATCGAGCCTTCTTTCGTAAATGAAGAGTGGGTCATAATAATTGTCTTTCCGGATCAATAAATCCTTAACTTCACGAAGCCTCGATATGATTCAAAAGTTCCCATTTTTCTGTGTTGATCTGCACAATGAAAAAAGTAATAGTGAGAACCATTTGTTATACACATTCTTCAAATAAATGTATTATTTTATTACGAGAACATATTTTCGTTTAAAATAAAAATCGTGTTTTAGAAATGAGTACAAAGTCGATAAAGACAGTAATTAAACTGTTTCACATATTTTGTATTATAAAAATAATTTAAAGTAAAGAAATTTTACCATTTTACAGGTTCATAAATAAAGTATTTATTGAGCCAAGTGTTATATCAGTTTTGTCCATTATGAGTTGCCAATTTTATTCTAAAACGGTGTTAATTTTTTGTCGAAATACATACAAAAATGTTTTCGATTTCCAACTATTTTATTATAATTTGAAATTTCAATTCCGAATTTTGCATATTCATCCGCCGATTGATTCCATCCACACATTTGATCGAATAAACATTTGGAATTTTATTTATCCAAATGCGCAAATTAATGAATGCGATATGAAAAATAAAAAAAATACAAGGTGAAAGACATTTACATCGGAAATTGTTAAAAAAATGATAATCGAAACGACTTATGAATTTATATGTTACGTTACGTTTGTATAATTGCTACGTTCGCGAATGAAGTGGAGAATCTTGCTTTGTCTATGAAATTTAACGAAATTTGATGACGTATAAGTGCATAATTTAACGTCTTTTTTCAAATATAATAGTTGACATATACGAAGGCATTAAAATTTCTTACGGAAGGCATTAAAATTTCTTTGGCATGCTTGATACTCATTGTCAGTAAAAAAATATTTGGAAATTTTGGCACGTGAACGAAAAAAGGTTCACCACCACTGTTGTAAATCACTTCAACTGTCATTTTTGATAGAAGACATTAAATAATGCACCTATGCACCTAAATAGCACACAAACACCACCAGATGTTGTTAAATTTCACAGACAAAGCAAGATTATTTGCTCCGTTCATAAAAGAAGCAATCACACAAACGTATATAATAATTAATAATGACAAACGAGACGTGGAATTTGGAAGAGACATCGCAAACATGAAAATCTATAAAACTGACACGTGTATGAAGCGCAGTATATTATTATGCAGCAAACAAAAACAAACTAAAAAATTTGGGTTATGGCCAAAATATTGTTTTACTTGATTAACACGTCGCGTGCTAAAAAGCGGGAAGATGAAGTCATGAATGAAACTTTTTATCTGATATTGGCAACTTTTGTGTAATGTAAAAAATATGTTTTTGGCAACTAATTAATCGGTCAGTAACTGCGAATCGGAAACTGATTGTAAACGGTCGGTTAAAAATAATGAAAAAAAAAGGTAAACATGTTGTCGAAATCTTGTATACAAAATACCACAACATGTTTCGACTGAATATTTAATTACTGAACATTCAATTTAAAATCTGTTTGTTTTATATAATTTACTGACCGTTAACTGAGCACATACATACTCGATAATAACTAATGAACGCTTACAATATTTACTGACCATTTCGATATTATAATATATTACAGACAGTTAATTTATTATTTACTGATCAAATAAAACGAGCCTAAATTTTCCGCCAATGAAGAATTTTTGATATCGATCTTTCATACGACTCATAAATTTCAATATTTTCGAATTTTGAAAGTTATAACTTTGATGGCCAAAGATTTGGATAACCATATTTCTCAAGATTCAAAATGGGACGCTTCGTAAAGTAATGTTATTCCTTTTATACAAAAAATATGTTGCACATCCAAAAATTTTCAAACTTTTTCCTTGAAGAGCTAGTAATATTAAGGTTATATGTATTTTTTTCAGATTTTTATACTAAAACATGTAAAATGAACAATATATTAAGTATAATTTTTTCAATACTTATTCTTAGTTTAATCAATGGGTTAAATCAAATAATTAAAAAAAAAGACAGAACTGTCCCGACTAAAACAAGACGTATATAGTAATAATAATATAATAATAACAAACTATACTATTCATTGCAAATTTGTAATAATTTCAATAGAATAATATAATCTTGACCCGCAACACGACGATATTTATACAAAAATGTCTATTGACGACCATGACCAATCAAATAAATAAAAAAAAAAACTAAAAATAAACAAGAAAACACGATCTTTGCGAATTATAATAATTTAATAATATAAGTCACAATTGCGATTTTGCGCAACTTAACATTGATAAGACAACTTGAACTCGAACGGAGGTCGTTCGTGTCATTTTAGAAAAAGCCAAAGAAAATCCTCGCTATTGAATAAATTAAATGCCATCGAAACGATAAGGAAATTTTATTTCTTTTATTTTTCAGCAATTTCACTAACATATGTTCGAGCGTATGAGCTCCTCTGCGTCTTTCAGTTCCCACGAAACGAAACACATGTGCGTTGAAATAGATTTTTACTAATTAAAAAGAAGAAGTGAAATTGCAATTTGGTCAAGGATTGGTTAAAATTGCACGAGATCGCAGAAGGAGGTCGTCGAAAGTGATGGTGGTTTTTTTCGATGATCGAAGATGTCGATTTTTTGGGAAGTGAAAAAAAATGTATGGTCTTCGATATTAAGTCGTTCGAGTTGGTGTCGTAAAATGATTGTGTACAATTGTAGTATATGTTTGTAAATGTTGTTTTTTTTAATATTGTGATAATACAATCTATTTTAAGAAATATATTTCATTGTATAATTATGATAGATTTGAATTAAATAAAATAAATTTAACATTAAAGCGCCATCTATTGAAAATTTTATAAATGCTTACTAATTTTAATTTTTTTATATAATTAAATTTAAATGAATAATTAATGTCTCTATTTAATTATTAAAATAATGATTCTAAGATTTTTTTTGTTGAACAAAGCAATAAATTTCAATAAAATAAAAAATGGTTTGAGACTTTGCTATAGCGCGAAATTAAATAACATTTTCTATGAATCTGATTTTTAAAAAAAATAATGACATTTCACTGTAAATTTATTTAATAAAAAAAAACACTTACAGTGTTAAAAATAGGTTTGCGACTTTGCTATAGTGCGAAATTTTATGTGAGACAAATCAATATTTTTTAAATAATTGATTTACTCAATGATAATACGTCTTTTGATAAAAAATCAACCACTTTCAATAAAAATTTTAAAATGGTTTGCGACTATAGCGCGAAATTTCAAATTAAAACGTTCTACGAATCTTGTCAGTTTTTTTTAAATTATTAATATAATGCATTATAAGTTTTTTTAATAAAAAAATGGTTTGCGACTTTGCTAGAGCGCGAAAATTCAAATAAAATTTTCTACCAATCAAATAAAATTTATTAAAAAACTATTACATATTATTAACTTTTAAAAGAATACTTTCCTGTAATCACTATCGGCAGCAGTAAAAATATAATTAGTGGTATACATAGAACAGAAAACCACCGTCAAAATGGCCGCCGAATAACATTTGATTTGAAACCTCCCGAATTGGCCCAGCTGCGATATTATAGCGTCCACGTCCACCGGCTTCGTCATTATTATTCCAATATATATTTCGGACGAGCGCGAAAGCCTTCGCTCCACACAACAGCCTCACAAAAACTGGGGCTCTCGTTCGAGACCGAACCTAATAAATAATAGATGAAAAATGGTGCTATTAGAGCCGGTGTGATTGGTACGCGTGATACGCTTAACGACCCATCTTTTTTTCATGAATTGGCGGCAATTACGAAAATGACCGTGCGTGTCCGTCGTTTAGAAAATGGCCCAAGTCCGTTTGATTTAATTCGAAGAATTGGTTTAATTAGTTGATTGGGAGAAAATTCATTAGAATCTAATTGTAAATTTAAAAATATATTATTGTTAAAAATATTTTAGATTTATATATTGATCTTTTTTATAAAAGGTGCATTGGACGTTTTTTTATATAAATATAGGTTCGAGTTCTTTGATTTGATGAAATTGATAATTTATTTATTGAAAATCATTTTAATAATAATATTTTCAATCGAGAAATTGATAAAAAATTTAATAATCATTTGATGTTTTTACCGATCATTTATGTATTTGTTTACAGGCAATACATAAATACATTTCGGTTTTAATAGTTTGCACTTTAAAATTTAATACTTTGCACTTTACGTCCCCCCTCCTCTCCCTTATTATACAGTTTCTTAAATTTTGAAGTGTAAAGGATTAAATTTTGAAGCACACAGTATTGAATTTTAAAGTGCAAATTATTAAAACCAAAGTGCATAATTGCTATGGGTGCAAATTATTTTCAACAAAGTGAATGTGATCAAAACTAATGTGCAATTAATTACCTTCCTTTTAATAATAATATTGTGAGTTGAGAAATCGTTTATCATTTCGTTGATCATTTATGTTTTTATTTACTATTCAAGCAATAGTCTTTCGAGAAATATTAATCATGTTCAAATTGTTTGATGTCGGTTTAATTTGCGCGGAAAATATGCAGATTTATGCAGTTTTCGAGCTCAACAAGTCGTGAAATTGCGTCCTATCGCGTTTCAGATTGAAATCCATCTAAATATCATAATACTAGATCATCTTCGTCTATTATTTTTCAATTTAATAAAAAAAATGTAATAAACAGTAATTTCCGCTACAAGAAAACGACATTGTCAATTATGACATTATGAAACGTCAACATTTGGAAAACACGACAACGATAAGTAAACAATTAGTAAATTTTATCTGAAAACAAGCAACCAATAAATTAATTGCGCAATAGACATCTGTTGTTGATTTTCCAAACTATTGATTTCAATGGAACCGAATGGAACATGTCATGTATCGATTTAAAATCAATAATTTATATTATCAGATGTCGTTATGATAATTTTCAATATATATCATCACATCTATAATATTGATGATTTTTATTGATCATAAAAAATAATGGATTCGGTTTTTTTTTTTTATATAAAGTTCACTTTTCAAAAATATATTTTCACTATAACATTACAATATGAAATCCTTCAAAAAGGATAAGACCACACATACAATATTCGCATCAAAACGAAACGTAAATAAAACAAAAAATATAGTTAAAACTTTTTATTTAAAACATGTCAATAAAAAAAAAACGAAACAATGCATATTGTAAATATTTACACTGTTATGGATCTCCAATTTCAAAATCTATATTTCAAACATTCGAAAAGGAAAATATACGTTTTCTGGGTCAACGTGCAACTGTATACTCGTACGATACCAAATAAGTATCGACGTAATACTTTTCCAATAAGGCATTTTATTTAATGCTCGTATAATCGGTCGTTTGTGTACACTGATTGATCGTAAGCCTGTATTTGATAGGTTTAATTAATAATTATAGTTAACTATAATATATATTATTAAATTCAATGAATTTTAAAAGCATATTAGTGATTGATTCACATTTTTGGCCAATGCATTAAATTCATTGTAATAATAAATAAAAATGGTCAGTTATTATTATCAATTTATTTCAGTTATAGATCGTTTTCATTTATAAATATAATCGTCTCATTGTTAAATGTTTCTATAATAGTATTTAATTCGATAAATTTTGAAAGCTTATCAGTAACTAATTCGAATTTTTGGTCAGTATATTAAATTAATAGTTTAATATATCCAAATGGTCAGTTATTATCAATTAACTATAGAATGTTTTTAATAAATAATTATATAGTTTTTCAATAGGGACGCTCAAATTTTGTTATGTTATAGCAGCCATTCTTCTGTTAAAGTGATGTTTGTAAAATTTGTTATCAATTGTTTAGTAGTGTATGGCAAATCATCATGGAAGGTTATAGAGTTAAACAACGTGTGGAAATCATCAAATTTTTTTGAACAAATCGAGCGTCTTTATTGAAAAACCTTAAAGTTGATTTGAGTTTTCTATGATAATATTAAATACAATGTATATTAAAGGCTTATTAGTAACGAATTCATATCTTTGAATTTTTAATTAATAATCAATTTTTATATAATGTTATTAAATTCGATGTATTTTGAAAGCTCGTTATAAACTAATTCGTATTTTATATCAGTAGATTAAATTAATTATCTGCAATATATCAATATGGTCAGTAACTACATTATCAATCAATTGACCGTTTATTGTTTTTTAACTGATCGTCTTTATAAATAATTGTATATTCTGAGAATATTATGAATTCGAAGAATCTAATTATGATCGGGTCAAATTGATATCGTTAAAATTGTATACATCTAATAGTATGCAATATGCAAATTCAACTGAATATTCAATACATTATTTACATTTGAATATTCAATCAAGCGTATTATTCATAGCAAACATCAACTATTGTGCACAATGTGAGCACTTTACATTATATCATTTCAGTGATAAATCTTAAATAACTTTGTTTGAAATACGATTGTTTGCACAAATTATTCATACTCGGCTCGTATTGCGAAAGATTTCATTTTCGAACTGCACACATAAAAAAAACACATTCGTTCTATGAAAAATCGAATTACAGCTTTAACGACGCCATTGTTCGTCCGTGTTGCGCGTAATTTTTCAAAGTTGCACAATTAACGAATACAATTCGATAATTTTGAATAGTTAATGTGTATTAGATTGTAACGTTCAAAAGGACCGAAATTCGCTCGGTCAAAAGCAGATCGTCCTGTGAATAGTAAACTATTTTATTTTTGTTCTTAATATTAGATGAGAATCGTGTTCTTTATTTGTTTTTAATTTTTAGGTTGACTTGTTAAATGTTAATTTTTTTTGTCCCTAAGCGATAAGAGATTTGCGAGTGATTTGTTTGTGTGAGTTCAAGTCTAAACATAAAACATCAAAAGTTACAAAAACCATCAAATTGGCTTTTTGAGGAGATATCACAAATCAAAAAAGTATTTGCAGACGATTTATAAAATTTAATTCAAGGAATTTCAAACTCGGAAAAAATAATCTACAATAAATAATCTACAAAATAATATTCTGAGACCATCACAGACCTTAAAGTTAGCCCTATAATCTGACTAACATAGTGAAGGTGAAAAAATATTGCTTCACGACAACGCAAAGCCTCATATCTCTTTAACAGAATTAAAAATTCAAAACATAACACACTCTGCTTATTTTAAACATACTAATCGATATCCAAATTTCAATAATTATTTACCAAATTTTCGAATATTCAAATCGCGCACATGTACGAAAGAATGAGGTTAACTCCACGCGATTCTTGCGGTCAATTCTGACTCGTGAGTCCATAAATTTATAAATATTCAAACATTACGGTACTTGTTACAAAAAATTAGTATTACGTTCGTTGTACAAATCTATGGACAGAAACACTGATAAATTTTCAATATGTAATGGGACGTTTTTACTAGAAAAAAATTCCCGGAGAAAAATATCAAATATTTACTATTGTTATCTGTCCTCTGGCCGACCAGATTATCAGTCTTTGTTTGTATTTGCATATTATAATTTTAGCTTAATATAAAACATACAAATATTTTTGTTAACATTTCATTATCTTAAAGAGTTATTGCACGTTTTAATTCTGTCAAATTATTTTTATTAATATTCTATTATTAAAAAAAATCTATATAGATTAGTTCGCTTGTTGCGAATAACGAATGATTCATAAAATATATGGTTCGTGTTTTATTAAAAGGGGAGCGTTTTTCCTAGAATTCTTTCAAAGTATTGAATATATTTTACATTGCATTTTTAGTATACGTACAGTTATAGTGAAAATATATTTTTGCTTTTCATAAAAAAAAATTGGGTTAGATAAGTTAGGTTTCTTTTCGATGAAGTTCTAAAATTTAAACCTAAAACTCATTAACAATGATTAAAAATTAACAAATATAATCTCCAAACTACGCACGAAAATTAATTTAAGCTCTTATAAAATGCCTTAAAATATCAAATAATCAATATTTATAAGTATAATAAGATATAAACTATGCATCTTTTATTTCAAATAATACATTAGTATTCAAAAAATCTGGCGGTTTCTTTCGTATCCCTCAGCGAAAAGCTCATCACGTTTTCACGTTCCATACATTCAGGTTCATTTTCATCCAAAAGCTCAGAAAACGAACGTTCACGACCTGCATTCAGGGATCTTTTATCTTTTAATGAAATATAAACCGATTTCGATCAGACCCCGATCCGTTTTTCCGACAAACCGCACATATTTATAGAAAATTTATGATGTTTATACGTATAATAACGATTCAGATACAAAAATATACGTATATTTTCGTTACAAACAATGCTTCAATATACAAAAAACCTAGGGGTCCATTTTGTACCCTCATCGGAAAAACTCGCTATTTTCAGGAAGAGTTCATTTTCATACAAAAGCTCAAAAAATCAACACCCACGACCTGCATTCGGGAATCTTTTTATAAAACTTAAAACGACTTCGATCCATTCTTCCGGCAAACTGCACATTATATGCGGTTATAGACCATTTATGATATTTATACGTATGATAACGATTCAGATACAAACATACGCATATTTTCATTTCAAAAAATGCGCCAATATGGAAAAAATATAGGGATCCATTTTGTACCCCTTATCGGAAAGCTCTGTTTTCAGGAAGAGTTCGTTTTTATACAAAAGCTTAGAAAACGAATATGCATTTGGGATTTTTTTTATAAAACCCAGACTCCAATTCATTCTTCCGACAAACCGCACATACAGGCGGACCTCAACTTTCGCACGATTCGCTATTTCGCACATTTTGAAAAAATCGTTCTTTTAGATTTTTTGCGGATAATGCCCAATATATACTATATTATTGTAATTTTTGAAAAATAAAAATTTTAAATACCAATTTTTGGTAGTTTTTTTTACATCCCTCTACTTTAATAACTTTCGCGCAAGTTTTCAGGAACCAATCATGTGCAAAGTCGAGGTCCGCCTGTATTATACAGTTTATACGTATGATAACGATTCAGATATAAACACACGCATATTTCCATTTCAAACAATATAGAAAAAATCTGGCAGCCCATTTTCTACCCCACACGGGAAAGCTCTGTTTTCAGTAAATGCATTCACGAATCCATTTATAAAATTCAGACTCAAATTCATTCTTCCTACAAACTGCACATATTTATAGAAAATTTATGATGTTTATACGTATAATAACGATTCAGATACAAAAATATACGTACATTTTCATTTCAAACAATGCGTCAATATGCAAAAAACCATGTGATCCATTTTGTACCCCTCATCGGAAAGCTCTGTTTTCAGGAACTTTCATACAGCTCAATAAACGAACATGCATCCGCAGATCTTTTTATAAAACGATTCCGATCCATTCTGCACAAGCGTTCATTTCCAACAAACCGCACATATTTATAGACGATTTATGCAACCGATCCTCACCTGTACTCAAGATCGGCCGCAGAAAAAATGTAGTTGCCATTGTTGCACGCGGCGAACACCACCGGCACTATGATCAGCATGTAGTTGAACATTTGGAACTTGCCGAACTGGCCGAGCTGCGTCAGGATGTTGTCCAGGTTGACGGCAGCCGATTTGGCCTTGTCTTGGTCGTCGTCGCGGGCCATTTTTATTTTTGACGTTTCGGCCTTTGCATGCGCGCGAACGTTTGAAAATGGAGACGCGTGAAGCGGCGTCGAGCGGCTTGGCGGTACTGGATACCGATCGCCGTTCGGTATCCATTTTTATGTGGTATTCGGAGGTGGTCGGGTGCGAATGTGGGTTTTACGCGTATGTGGCGTAAAGGACGTTTTCGTTGGAGTTGTGTTTAGTGTAATTTGGGGTGACCGTTCGTTTTGGTTTATCGTGAAATTAAATTTTAACATTTTTCGGGATTTCGAATCGTATTTTTTTTAGTTCCAGTTGTGATTTAAGAAAAACATATATATTTCGGTTTGGTTTCGGTTTTTAATTCAGTTCCGAGTGATAAATTTTTAAACTAATAAAACGACACTTTTCAAAAAAGAAACTGTTCTTACGTTTTTCTGTCTGATAGTGATAGATAATCAACTATAATGTACTAGTAAATAGGCCCGATGTTAATAACATCGGCCGTGGATTTGTTATGAAACGTGAAAACCCGAAATGTATACTCGATTTGAATATTTAATGTTTAATTAATAAAATCAAAATAGTTCATTTTTTATTGTCACCAGACGTCATATAGGCCGTCAAAGCCAATAAAAAAAAGTCGCGAGCGTCATTCGAACGAACGAACACACGAACACAGAAATCCATGATTATATATAGAGGATAGTCCACCGTTATTGTCATTACCCTAACATAAATTAAATAATGTATTTCTCGGTTATATTTTTATAGTGTACAAACTATAATATATCGCAATTAAGATATCTCATTGTATTTTTAATCAAACACCATCGCAGAGCAGTTTCATTGTAAGTCGAATTACAGATTAATTTCGCTAGTCGTATTTATTTATTACTTTGTTGGAAGCGATTTTTACAAACAATACATGCTCACGATTCTTTCCTTATTTTTCAGAAAAAATATCCCGGTTTTTGTTATGAAAAAGATGGTCACCCCAATTTAATTTTGAGTTTTATGAATTTGCGATACGAATTTGAATCGAATAGATATGCAAATAAAGATCATTTTCATGTTTCGAAACAATACACACGAATTGCATCAGAATATATAATTATTATAAAGCTTTTTTTTTCACGTATATCCACACTATCGGAAGGGGCGAATTTGAAGGGCGCAGGCGCTGAGCCTCCGCCCCAACCCCTCAGCAATTCAATTTCCGACATCCCCCCACTTTCGCGCGCTAGAATCACGCCATATCGCTCTCGTCCGCAATTGGTCAGGGCTGCCAACACCTGCTCGTTTTTTTTCCCGCGTTTTCACGTCTGCTCGGTTAGTGGGTCACTCTGTCTTCAGGCGAATATAAATAAAGTGCGGATGCGTCGGAGTCGGACTTTGGCCTTGAACTCATGACGTTTCAGCTTTTTTCATGATGCGTGATGTTTCAGTGATAGTGGTTATTGAATTCGGACTCAAGGTTCAATTAATCAGTGACGTGGTTTGTTTTATGTCATCTTCGGTTTTCAGGCGATAGCGCTATTTCAGGTATAACCATTGATAAGAGCGAGTATCGAATGTATGATTCAAAGCTCTCGTAATTAATGTATTTGTTATGAGTGAATCTATATTTTGTTCTTCATAAAAAAGTTAGGTTGGGTTAGGTTAGGTTTTTTGATGAAATATTTAAGTGTGTTTAAATGAAGGAATCTTTATTTCTTTACAGATTCCTTACAACATATTCAACTTTTCTCATGATTGATGTGTGAGAAAAGTTCATAATAATTTCAATAATTTCTCTTTCTTATTTAGGTTCACGATTATCTTCCAGCTTTCCCGCAGCTTACAACGTTTGCATCACAATCAGACCCATTGACGTCTTGATCTGGTTAAGCCATTTTGAAAAGAATCTTTATCACCTTCAACACTTCCTGTTAACATCAACTTTTCTAGTTCTATCTCACAACGTATCCAAAGAACTGGAGAACACGTTTCAGGCAGATTGAAAACATCTTTCCAATATCAAAATCCTTTAAAATAATCATTTGATCTTATAACCGTACATGAGATGTGAAGCATATGCCTTCAATAATCTCGAATGTGTACATATTCATAAATCTATTATTTACATTCAGATAACGCAAACTTTCAGTATGAATCCGGATGATATTATAACCCTAATCAGACACACGTGCAATACAAATATCAAAATCATTATGTAAATATTATATTTAATTAAAATTATCCTCATCATATCTACGAGCATAGTTTTATATAAAATAATTACATATTGATTTTTTTCTTCGTATCTATGTATTTCACCGTTACTGTAAGAATATTGCCCTCAATTGAACTTTTAACAAATCGTTTCAATTTTAAACGAAGAGCTGATCAATAGATTGTCCATGCTTGTAACGTTCATTAATATTCATTGACGGAAATCACGCCACGTTTTTTAATTTAAAATATGTACATACTAGCGAAAAATCAAACAAATAAAACTGTAGGTATTTTATTAAGGTTCAAAATTCAAACGGAAGAAATATTTTTCGTCGATGATACAAATATAGTGATGTTTATCCGTCAAATTTAATTTTTTAGTATCTTATCAAAAGAATCGTCTAAGAAATTTATATAAAAGTCTAGACTATAAAATAGATATGAATCTGTATTAGGAATTTTTTAAAGCAAAATATAAGATATTTGTGTTATTCAAGACATAGCTTTGATTGAATTAACATATTTTGTAAATTACAAGGGAAATGAATAAAACAAAATTTCAACAATAAATATATATTTTGTATCATAATTTTTAAAAAGCATGTATAAATTTGTAATGGAATCGATAAATCTAAACTATATCTTTGATAAATTTTGAAAGAAAAAATGATAGTTTAGAATATAATTAATAATTGAATAGAAAATATTTCTATTTATTTCAAAATAGGTAAATTGTAATATGAAAAAAATGCAATGAAACAATTGTGCAAAAAATTCAACTTAATAGAGACCATAAAATTTTGCAGACCGATATATAAAAACAGTTTATCTTCTAAAAAAAAAACTAGTAACATTGAGACCATTTAAAACAATCAAACAGTCACGAAACAAAATTTTCAGCATAGCACATACTAGATTGTTACATGTCGAATCCTAAAATGAAATCTCGTTTCACAAATAAATAAGAATACCGCTTCAAACGAATCATAAATGTAACAAGCCAGTAGCCGAGGCGTGCGCCAACAAAGCGCGTGCAGCTTGTTTCGTTTCTAAGTGTAAAGTCACTTCGTTTGCCCAATCCTGAGCTACGCCTCCCGGAGCACCCCGTAAAAGGTTTACGTAACGCAACGCTTGTGTCCAATCGCATCGTTCGACCCAATATCTGTGAAAACGATGATTACGTTAAAAGTATTGTATTATAGTCAGATTGAAATTGTTGATGAATATTTACCGGACGCGTTGTAAAATTTCGTTTGTGTCTAAATTGCTAAAGTCGACGGGTTCATTGTTGAGTTCGTCTTTAGGTATTCCTTGTCCGCTAATTAAAAATACACTTTGAAGCCACGATAGAAAATATACGGGCAGACTTCCGCCTTCTTCAGGTACTAATGCTACTTTTTTACAAGCTTTTTCGACCTGAAAAATATATTGAAATGGCGCATTATGTAATTGATATTGAAAAAAAAACTTAATAAATTATTGGTTGCGATTTAACTGTGCATTTAAAAAATATAAATTGTGCCTTAAATAGAATCACTTGTGCATAAGAATAATCTATTATGGCGAAAAATTAAATGGCCACAATTTTAATTATGTTTTGGTCAGAATTTTAATCAAAAACAGTCAGAATAAAATAATAAATGGTCAGAATTTAATAACGAAGTGGTCAGAATAGGTAAGGTTAGGGTTCTTAATATTTTTCTGACCTTTTTGATCAAAGTTCTGATCAATGTCAAATACATTCTGATAAATGGGATAAAAAATCTGACCAAAATCGTATTTAAATTCTGACCATTTAAATAGTAGCCATATATAATATTATTTTAATATAATATACTATTATAAAAACGTTATTTTTTTTATATGCACACTAATTTTATTAAATGCACATTTATTTTATAATACAATGCATGTTTAAATTTTCTCCTAAATTTACCTTGGTAAACCTTTCTCTTAAAGCGAGTTCACCGAAAACGCCCCTGTCCCGAGCTAGATTTGGCACTCCTCGCAAAACAGCTACTACTAACTCATCGGAGTCAGCTATAATTGAAGATGTATTGAATTAAAACATTAAAATTAGATAGAAATGTATAAATCAATTGAAATAACGTACCTGCTGCAGCAGCGATAGCATCGAGTTCTTTTGTCAAAGGCATTGGAGCGCTAGAATCTCTCCTAAGAGCGGCTTCAAGAGCCTCACATGCCGCCCACAATTTTTGTGATTGACGAGCCATTTTATCAGCATCCGAACGAGCTTAAATTAAAAATATATTTAAAGTAACATTGCCGATATTTACTTATGTCACAGTTCAAGTGTTCACTTTTGTTTATTTATACCCATTCTAGTTTGGGCATACCCAAACTATCGATTTTAGTTTGAATGAGAACTGTCAAATTTTACCTACATAATAATTGCGTCTAAACTAAAAACAGACGTCATAAGTATCATGCTTGGGTTAGGTTGGGTTAGCGTTATAGCTTGAGTTGAGAAAACTTGTTCAAAACAAACTCTCGAATTTCAAACAGACGTGATGGGTATACTACGCGTATTTCTCGATCATTAGTTGGCATATCAATTTCCACATTTGATATTTAGCATAAGAGCGTTATGTGAGTGCAAACAACGTAAAATGGTTGTACCACACTAAAAATTGGACTAGAGCATTTAGAAGGTGAATAATCAGACTAGTTTGTTCGTACAAAAACGAAGTGGACACTCAAACTGTAACACTTATAAACGCTTATTCAATTTGATTAAAATTGTATGATTGTAAATTTCCGATACCTTTGAGATCGTCATCAACAGCTGCATGTGAGATAGCAAATTTTGTATATAAAAAGATTCTCGACAAATCGGGGATTTAACGAAAGTTTACCTTTAAGGGCTTCGTCGACTCCTTGCAGACGTCCGAGAACGGCTGCTAAGCGCAGTTCTTGACTAGCTCTTTGTGCCTCGGCTTTTTCGTCGGCAACTTTGCGTTCTTCTCGACGAACCTATTGAAAGAATTTGTTGATATTCATACTCGTCAGACATAAAAATTCAAATCAAACCAACCGTTTCGGCATGTTTATCGAGAGCATCTTGTAAATGCGAAGTGTGGATATCGAGTTGTCTCTTCAATTGTGCATCTAATTCACGATTTAATTTTGCTCGAGTGGCTGCTTCCTATGAAGTTTTTTTTTTTGTGAAAACATTATTTTGAACACAAATATCATTAATAAAAATACTCATACTTTCTTCTGATATGATATGGAAAGGTTTCTTTTTTCTTTTTCAAGTTCAATTTCAACTTTAGCTCGAATCACATCCTCTTCACTTCCTGATGAAATACAACGATGAATTATATCATAAAAAGTTGAGATTCATCGAAATGTATACCTATGAAATGTAATGTATTTTACCTTTCATAGCATTCGTAACATTTTGGGATAATATAGTATCTTGTCTAGCGAGCATTTGTTGATATAATAAAATACGACGGAGTGCAACCAAAAGTAACGCATCAGGATTTCCGCCGCGCATGTCAAGTTTTTGTGCACTGATATCCACATCGGGATAAATTGACTAAAAATAATAAAGGCGATTTGACAAAATTGGATACTATGAACCGTAAAAAGATATTTTTTGGTTAAAATACGCACCTGGAGTTCTTCGATGAAATATTTACGAGCTTGTTCGACTTGGGACCAATAACGACGGGACACAGACGCATTGGCGCTCGCTCGATTGTGGTCTTCTTCTGCGAGTTGGACACTTCTTCGAATTCTATCTGCATTGGAGCTGGTACTGCCACCGAGAGCCTCCTCTTAAGAATACAAAGGTTATTAAATATGGAATTATATACAAATAATGTAAACGTGCATTAAAATGAATATAAATAAAGGATTGGCTTTGTCTATGATGGAAGATTTTACTCTGGCAACCTCCCAATTATTTCAATGCTCAAACCTAGGTTTCTATGGTTCATTTCATATTTTTTAATGCTCACTTTATAATGCACAATTTTTTTATATTGCATCTACAAATAAAATGATGCTCAATACAAGATTCTTTAATACACACGGTCAGAATAAAATAATAAATGATCAGAATGTAATAACAAAATGGTCAGAATAGGTTGTTAGGGTTTTTAATATTATTCTGACCATTTAATATAAAATCTGAAAACCCAGTTAAAATCCTAACCATTCAATATTTATTCTGACCTTTTTGATTAAAATTCTGACCAAAATCGTATTTAAATTCTGACCATTTAATAAATAATAGCCATATATTATTCTAATGTACAGTTAAATTACTTCCATGATTTATTTGTAAACGAACCTAATTTTTTATTTGCTTCTTGAACAGCATTTTCAGCATCAGTTAAATTGATAGTTGCTTGTCTTAAATCATCCAAAATATTTTTATTGATTTCATCTGATGAATCTTCGATTACCTGAAATTTTATAGGATAAGTAAATATAAAATTTTGAAAATATTACAAAAGTATATACTACATAAAAAAATTACTAACTTTATCTATTTTCTTAGAATAAACTTTCAACGCTTCAGTGGCTCGTTTATAAGCACTAATAGTAGTTTTGCAAGCAGCTTCCATTGCAGCAGCAGCTTCAGGTGAATCGAATTTCTCTATTTTCGGAATCACATCCACCTTTTCTACAATCGCAGGTTCTGGTGGTTTAGGAACTGGAACTGAAAATAATAATTCGATATGATACTTCTCAAGAACTCAAAACAATATTTAGCAAATAACTCACTATTCAACGGAGCTGGGACATCAGCTGTTTTGGGAAGTGATTTTACAGGCTCTATCCTTTTTGATGGCGATGGCGGTGGTGGTGGCGCTGGAGAAGTACCGAAGATTGTTTCGGAAGCGGACGTAGCCAAGCTACGCGTGGTCGCAATAGCTTGAGAAATAGGAGTTTCTTTTTCCCCATAAATGATCGCGATAGCTTCGTCTGTCCAAGGAGCATAATCTTTCAATATATCCCGAAACTCTTGGTCGCTCCTGCAATATGATAATTTTGGATACAAAAAGGAAACTTGATACATAAAATCTATTATTGATAATCGATTTATACTTGGCGTATGCTAAAGTGGCAGAAGTGACTGCAGTTGCTCCTACTAGAGCAAAGAATAAACGAGATTTCACTTTCGATTTACGCGGGCCAGATCCGGACGAGCTCTTTTCTTGGATTGGCGGCGGCGGTGTAGAAAGTCCATGTGAAGTTGTCCAAATGATTCTTCCATACACCTGCAAAGTCCGTTTCAAAATATTAAGTTTAAATGTTACAATTAGACAACATATACAGTGAGACCCTGTTTTTACTTGTCTAGAATGAACGTTTTCATGCTTTTTAACACTATTATTTTACATCTGAAATTTTGATAGATGATATTGGTACAAACGTATGGGTTACTTGTTGCTAACATTTTTTAATATATAACTTTATTTTTCCTTTAATTTTTTTGTTTTTCCACATTTTGATTTTGTCTCCAATGTATGAAATCAAAAGTTCATATCCATTTATTATATATTAACGAAAAAGTTTATATACAGCCAAAAATATGTGCCAAATGTATAATTTTTTTCAATAAAATGCATTATTTAGTAACTAGTGGGAGTTGGTTGGGTAAAAGACCGCATTTATTTAATGTCGCATGCCTCAGTCAGTCAAAAGTTTCAACTTATTTATTACTGAACATGTTGATGGATTAAGTTGAACATATCTCATTCAATCAAGTATTCAGATTGAGAATATTTTATAGGTGTCGCTGTAAGTGATAACCTCAGATGCGTCCATATACTAATATCGAACACAGTTTATCAAAGATTTTTCCCCCTTGTACTAATATTACAGTTTGAGTGTACACTTCGTTTGTGCACGAACAAACTAGTCTGATTATTCACCTGCTAAACGCTCTAGCCAATTGTTAGTGTGGTACAACAATTTAAGTTGTTTGCACTCAGATAACGCTCTTATGCTAAATATCAAAGGTGGAAATTGGTATGTCAACTAATGATCGAGAAATACGCATAGTATACCCGTCATGTCAGTTTGAACTTGGAGTTTGTTTTGAACATGTTTTCACAACTCAAGCTAAAACCCTAACCCAAGCATAATACTTATGTTTTTTGTGTAGACGCAATTATATGTATTATGCATTCAAACTAAAATCAATAGTTTGGGTATGCCCAAACTAAAATGGGTATAAATAAACAAAAGTGAACACTAGAACTGTGACACTGAAATAATTAAAAAGTGCACCAACTTAAATACTATCTTAAGCTAATCGCCACCTTTACCGTCGTCTAAATACAATTGAAACTTTTCACGATTTTCATTCATGATTCAATCAAAACAAGCACACAAAGTCTGATAGTGCATAATTAAATTTCGGAACATACAAAAACGCCGAACGAGATACAAAACTAATACCAATCAGATACGATGCACATCTTGTTCGATAAGCGGCCGACGTCAGCCAGATGACGTCAGAAACAAACAGCTGAACAAAACGAGGTTATGAAACATTATGTAATGCGCGGCAACCGAAACGTCAAAATATATGCATATATCGAAGATCCTAAACGTCATGCAATGCGGGAATGAATGAACGGAGCTGAAAGTGAATACGTTATCGCGTATGAGTGAAGATGTCCACCTGAGTGGCGGTTCGAGCCTTCCTGGCGCTCAGGTGCAGCATCACGAATGGTCGTGGGGTCACTTTCCGAAGAATTCGAGTTGTCGAGGAAGGCCGGCTGCGAATCCCCCGCCGCCACCTTTTCTGAATCGACCGGTGAAGTCGACTGCGCGCGCCTGGTGGCCTAAACAGCCGAACGGACGACGGAGCTGTCACGCGACGTTACGACTCGGCTAAATCTGTATTAATTGTTGTTATAATTTACTTATTCTAATTTTTATTTGTTTATTAAATAAATTTCTATTTTTTTTATAGTTTTTTGGTGTAATAGTGAGTCTTGTTGCGTCATAATACTTTTTTACCGGTCTATATAAGGTGTCGGTAATCTTTTTTAGCTGTGGGTTAGACGCAACCAAAATGTGACTCTTATGAAGTGTTTTGGGTCAAACAGTATATTTTAATTTTTTTTTTAATGAATATTATAAACTAGCGGTTGTACCCGGCGTTGCTCGGGTACCCGATTCCCGTTCCCGGTTCCCGGTTCTTGATTCCCATTGTGAACACGTGTTTTACACACACCGGTGTACCGATTGTATTGTTGTTAAATTAATTAAATTATTTTTATTTCGAAAACACATTGAAACAAAATGCCCCTGATTGTATGCAATCTACACAATACGACTGTCGGGCGGATTGCGGAGTGTACCGTCATTTTTTAGTTTTTCTTTAGGAATTTCCCCATTATTTTTCTTCATAAACCACCCCTTAGTTAAAGCAAACAAAAGAAAAAAATAAATACACAAATCGGTCAAGCAGTTCCTAGGAGTTGCTATTTCATTGACCGTTATTGTAAGCCATGTTGATATTCCTAAAGTTATGATGTGTTATATATGTATTTGTTTTTTAATTTTATTTTTAAGATGATGCATATAATATTATGTGGATATATCATTTTATTCAAATCGAAACTATAATTGACATCGAGAGAATCATTTGCATCAAAATTGATTGTCTGAATAAATTTCAGTTGAATTGATTGACAATTTTAAAGCATGAAGATTGTATTGGTACTTTTGAAATATTCTTCAAAATATATACCTTTGTTAACATAGGGACCGAACATTCTTTGTGACTAGATACCACATCGAAATAGTTACTCACATAAATTTTTAGTAATAATTCAAGTTCCTTATGTGTATGTAAATTAATTATATTTATTCATATGATAATCTTATAATCAAGAAAATAAATGCATTTAAAAGAAATATTAATATTTTATTTAATATACATACATATTTATTCTTTAAATATATACAAACGGAAAAATATGAAGACAATTATTTTTATATAATCATTATGTACATGATTGACATATGTCTAAATAGTTTATTTATTTTTTAATTCAGTAAAATTTTCCCACATTACCACAAAACCAAAAATTCTCCCAAAAAGTAATAAAATAAAACAAAAAAAATCTCAAATATAATAATAAAAGTAATCAAACATTACATATGTATATTATATAATAATTATTAAGTATTTGTGACTTAGATTTATTGCATGACTTTGAATCGAAATTCAAAAGAAATAAAATTACGGTATTCAGATAGCTTAAATTAGATAACATATAACAATTTTTTTTCATTGGAATGTATTTTGTCATGAGTGCTGCATATATATAACATA
Organism: Hydropsyche betteni; assembly: GCA_028571205.2. Lineage (NCBI taxonomy): Eukaryota > Metazoa > Arthropoda > Insecta > Trichoptera > Hydropsychidae > Hydropsyche > Hydropsyche betteni. Next base: position 5,106,382 of record JAOXNN020000027.1, on the reverse strand, counting down.
TATAATCTTCACAAAAACTTCGATCTAGTTTCAGTCAAAAATGTATAAATATAAAATGTCAACATGGTATAAAAATTTCTAAGCGAAACACACATTCTGTCAATGGCCGTCTTGGATTTTTTGTAACTCTCCTCGTTAGCTGTTTGCAAACAACATTTGCTCATCGTAGTAAATCCACACATCCTCTCGTGTGTACCCAACATATATTCAATACTGCGGACTAAATCGTTTGTTTTTAGCACAATTAGAGTCTGCGGATCCATGTTTTCTAAGCATTGTGAAACGTCGAAGATTAAGTTTGGTACTTGCTTTTGGAATAACTCTTTCTGGAAATCGTATTTTACATTATAAAATTATAAATACATTCCATAATCAAATAAAGTAAAATAATTAATACAACCTCAGTTTGTCCAGGTTTAGTGGAACCGATTCCGTTCTTTATAGTTTCCCAAGGACGGCCAGTGACCATACAAGCGAATAAGAAATACAAATTTTCATCGATTCCGAGTTTTTTTGCATACAATTTCATCTTTTTGAAATCTCTATGAATTATACTCAACCAGAGTTGCGAATAGTCGTAGCGGAATTGATCAGTTAACGTCTGTAAAAAAAGGTGAATCAAAAATTTTTTCAAAGAATTATTTTATATTATAATAAGTGAAAAACTTACTCCATATAAACCATGATCTAATAAATATATTGTAACGTCCTTTTCATTGGGTAATTTTCGAACAATGATATTTCCGGAATGAGGATCTCCATGCACAAAGCCGTATTTGAATATCATATGAGAATACAGATCACCCAGTTTTTTAGATAAATCATAAGGATCTATTTTATGTTTCTGGAATTAAATATATTATAAGATGAATTTGAATCATATTCAATTAAAAAATATCCAAATAACTTACTTTAATATAATCCACATCGTTAACGAGTCCTCCTTGGACAAGTTCCATAACTAGCACCCGTTCCGTTGTATAATCCCAATAAACTTTCGGAATCTTCAACCATTTGTAACCTTTGAAGAGCCAAGCCAGTTTTTCGGCATTTCCCCCTTCGTGTTTGAAATCTAGCTCTTTATAAAGATTTTTCTTGGTCAATTTGACCAACCAGTCAATCTGGAACTCGGGAAACACCCAAGACATCGTTTTCGTAAGATATTCCATACATCTGACGTCAATGTCGATATTACGTCGTACAAAAGAATGCTGCACCTTCACAGCGACTTCAGTACCATCTTTTAACTTGGCTTTATGTACTTGAGCTAGAGATGCAGCACCAAGAGGTTCAGGTTGGAAATCGTCGAATATTTCAGTTGGCTGAAAATCAAATATATATATCGTTTTTGATTCGTATCGAAATCAATTTTATATTTTTATCATACCTCAGTTTTTAAATCTTCTTTAATAACTTGGAATATCATATTCAAAGGATTCACGGGAGCGTCTTTGTGAAGAATCCTCATTGTTTCGACATATTCTAAAGGAAGTATATAATCCATAGCGCCTATGTGTTGTCCCACTTTTACGAAAACGCCTTTGTTGCGACGGCATAATTGCAATAGTTTGTTTGCGGCTATTTGATGAACTTCGCTCCTGAGATTTTTATATTCTTCCGTAGTTTTGTCTAGGTTTTTGGAATATAATTTTCGTTTGTATAACCAACCGATTTCGAATACAGTTATTGCACTTCTTCCGGTACGAACAAAAGCCAGAGAATTAATATCATAATTATCTCTGTGTAATTTGATTGCAGTGTTTGCAGTTCCAATACCGAGAGCTCCTATCAATCCATATTTGATTCCTCTTCGTAGCATTTTTGATTCTACAAATGCATTGAGATTAATACATTTGAATTTAAGATGAAATCTATTCAGAATACATTTATTATAAAATATTCCATGTCGAGAGGTTTGGGAATGAAATAAAAAACCACAATAGCGGTTTAAACAGATAGTAAAATAAGTTACCGATAAAAATATGGAAATTTTAGTATTGCATATTCAAAAAGAATAAATAATGGGAATTTCTCTGCGCATAGTCACAGTCCAAATATATTTGAATGAGTTATCACATTGTTAGGGGTTGAGTTGGATTAGATTGGGTTAGGTTAGATTTTTTCGGCAACTTTATTTGTTTTGATCGAAATATTGGGTAGGGTTAGATTAGGTTAGGTTGAATAACAATAATAATATATGTGGTCTGCAACATTTTATATTTTATTTAAAAAAAAAGTTAAAATGAAACTTTCGGCACTTTATTAGTATGACGAAAACTTTCGATTTTGCAACGATCAACAAAATAATGCAAAACAGCACATAAGCATAATGAATTATTGCAATTTCAAATGGAATATACCATTTCATATTGGTAACCAAACTAAAAAAAAATAAGCAGAACTGCATAAAAATGGGAAAATTATTTAAACGTGTACAAAAATTATATAATTAAAAAACGAGAAAGCGACAATGCGAATAAATTCTCCGAATTTCCATGCCGGAATATGTAATACATTATTCGTAAAAAACTTTCTCCACAAACATTCACGATGTACCACAGACGCAATATGTGGATATGAATTAAAAAAAATATCGATTGAAGAAGCAAACAGGACATTGTTCAATTGATAATTGGGTTAGCAAATCACCTGATCGTCGACGTCTAAAATGCCGAAGAAGTTCAACAACCAAAACACATCGCAGTCGTCGAAAGTGAAAGAGGCAACTGTCGAGAAATTCAGAACTGGTTATCCCCACTTTGTGATTTCGTGTTTTAATCGCAGGGTTGCAATATAAAAAAATTAAAAAGGAAAATTCCTAAAAATTTTCGGAAATGTGGATAACCTAACCAGTGGTAGGCCTTGTGCCTGTAGTTGATCGTTTCCCAGAAAAAAATAAAAATTAATGTTTTTACAGATGGTAATCTCTCAAAAAGGGTGTTATCTTTCTTTGGCACCCTTTCTGAAAGATTATCATATTTGAGGGGCTCGGCAGCAAATAGTGCTAAGCGCCAATTTTATAAAATTGAGCTTCGTTTATTTATTACAAAAATTAGTACATACTTTTACTACAGAAATCAATAAATAATCCCACATTCCAAAAAGATGATAGTAATATAACAGGTTACTCTTACAATTAGTTTTATTTGCATCTAAATGTATTTAAACTGTTTTTTTTAATATCTTCAAAAATGACAAATGTCGTCTAGTACTATTTACTGCCAAGTCCTTCATTTAATAATCTTGATTTTTCGGTTTCCTCACGTTTGCCCAAATGACGCAAGCGCAAAATTTTCAAATTTAAGTGAAAAACGTTTAATCGAGATTCAAAAATAAACCATTAAATTTGCGATAATAGTGCGATAAAAATAAATTATAAAGCATTAATCAAATCATCGTGCAGTTCTCCAATTGTCCTGAAACGTGTCGTGTGTGATACTGTCGATGTATTCAACTGTATGCGCTAGTGTCGTTTGGGCAAACGTCTGATCACCAATAAAACCATATTCGAAAATAAAATTGATTTATTTTTTAAGCACATCTTGTTTTTAAAGAAATACAGTACTTGTAATATGTTGAATTATCATTGTGTCGCTGCACGAATTGTGAATACTCGAGTATCATGTGTTCAACTGTCATAAAATCAATAAAATAATATGAATACTGTTTTAAAAAAAATATTACCGAATATTTTGTGGACACTTATTTGTAAAAAAATAAAAACAAGATACATATTTTGTTATATTTAATTTTATTTGGTATATGGTCAGTTTTATATTCATCAATATCAATATAAAAACACTTGACACTAGGCTACAGGTGACATTTATCAATTCAACCATCTGTCATATTTAAGTTTTTACGTTCCGCATTATTTAATCGAAAAACCCCTCAAAATGGACTTCGCCGAAGACGAGACGTTCAACGTCGACGGGAACAACTTCAGCTCCGAAGCCTACCTCTCCAAACTCCTCAAAGAATCAAACCTGAAACAAATCATGGAAAAAGAATGTGTGGTCGTTCGAGAAAGCCAATACCTACATTCAGAAATGCAGACGTTGGTCTACGAAAATTACAACAAGTTCATCTCTGCTACGGATACGGTGAGAAAAATGCGCAAAGACTTCAAAAACATGCAAGCCGAACTCGAAAGGCTGAACACGAACATGGAAAAGATAACCAACTTGAGCGGTTCCATATCGGAATCTTTAAAAGACAGCAGAGGAGCTGTGGACAAATTGTGTGCTACCGGTCAACTTTTAAGAAAGTTACAATTCTTATTTCTCCTACCTTCACGCTTAAACGAATCCATTTCTAAAGGATTATATTCCGACGCCGTAAGCGACTACCTACATGCGCAGCGTGTTCTCGAAAACTACGGAAGTCAACCATCCTTTCAAGGAATACAAAAGGAATGTGAAGAAATCGTGAACAAACTCATCGTATTATTAAAAGAGCGATTGGCCACTCACGAAGCGTCGGCTTCGCAATTAGCCGAAAGCGTCTGTCTTTTAGTACAACTTCAAGGCACTCAAGAGGCTTTGCATGAAAAGTTTTTGTGTTCGTCCGAACCTAGATTATTGAATCATTTAGAAGCGCTTAAAGATATGAATAGTTGTTCCGATTTGTTGGAGTGGGTAGAAAAAGGAAACACAGGATTGCTGGCCGACCTTTGTATTGTAGTTTCGTCGTATAACGAAATGTTTTCGTTGAACGCAAACGACGACGTTTTACAAAATTTAAACAATTTCATTGAAAATATTATGTCGAAATATTTAGAACTTGCCAAGATTCAGTTCGAAGCATACGCAATTAAGAGCGGAACCGATATTTTAGTTAGGAGTTTAGATAAATTTTATCGCAGATTACAAGCCATCAATCATCAAATACACGGAAACGATTACCCGACCGAAGCTGCTATTATTGTGATGGCCGTGATTTCGGCAAAGGGTCAAAATTACTTTACGATGATAAAAATGCAATTTTGGGAAAGATTGATTAGTATACGACAAAGTATAGCCAGCAAAACTAGTTGTGATTTAAAAGAAATGTTGAGCTCGTTGCAGGTGTTTTTAATGGAAAAAGTCCAAGCGTCGTTACAAGATTTGATGATATTCCTACAAAGCGGATTATCTTTCAGTTTCAAAGCTCCATGTGTGAATTGTGTCGTAAAAACCTGCACAGACTTCGTCACGAACATCATAAACGACCTCATTACTGTTGTCAAAAGCTTCTGCATTTCACAGCCAACTAATAACAATACTCCGCCGCAATTACTATTAATCCTTTCCAAATTGTGTTACGAACTACAAAACTCGGGAATCGATTGTTTATTAACGCAAGGCAACATTTTATTGGATAAAGCCAGCCATTTAAGCGAATCCGTCTCCATGCCTGAAAATTTAAACAGTTCTTTATGCAAATCAGCCGGCGAAGGAGCCCAAATATTACTAGACAACTTTGTCAATCACATGGGACTGAAAGTCTCTCAAATGTTACGTGTTTCAGTACTTTCGAGAGAATGGATTCGAGTTCCGGAACCACGAGGAGTCCGCGCAGTCGTAAGAAGAGTTTTAGAGGCTTTAGCCGCCACAGAACAAGTGGCTTTACAATTATATGATTCCGGCGCAACGACCAGACAATCCAGTGACTCGAGCCGACGCACCCACAGCTTATCGGCCTCCAAACTCCCGTACCGTTCGAGCTGGTCGAACGGAGTCCTGGACTCGAGCCTCGCCTCCAACATAAACAAGCTGTTCTCCGAAAAGATCGAGATATTTAGCCCCGTGGAGCCGACAAAGGTTTCGATCATGACCGGCATAGTGAAGATAAGCCTGAAGACGTTCCTCGAATGCGTCAGGCTGCGCACATACAGTAGATACGGACTGCAGCAGATGCAAGTGGACATTCACTATTTACAGTTGTACTTGTGGCAATACGTTCACGACGAGAATCTGGTGCATATATTGTTGGACGAGGTGTTGGGGTCAGTTATAAATCGGTGCGTGGATCCGCGGCTTATGGAGCCTAGTGTTGTTGAAATTATATGCGAGAGAGGGTAATAATATTATATTAACACTTTACCGACCGGCTATTGAAATTGCTAGACTTAAGCTAAGGACCGCATGTTTTTACGAAAATTCGCACATATTGCAAATTTTACTAAAATCATTGTAACTTTTTCATTAATTAATTTTTCATTCAATTGTCCTGCCATCTTTTATCGAAATTTCGAAGTGTAAAGGAAGCGTAATCGTATATTGATGAGCAAAGTCGGACGTATTTGAGGACGTCACATTGGCATCCGCGGTCGGTAAAGTGTTAATAATAGGATTGAATATTGTATGCGAGAGAGGGTAATAATATATAATATATTATTTTATCGATTAATAATAAGGTTGAATTATAAATTATTTAAATTTATTGATTATTTTAAATACATATTTATTATTTATCACGTTTACAGCAATATAAATTTGATTTATATATACAACATAATTATAATTTAATCTCATTATCACGAATAATTGTATGCGATTTAAAAATAAATTAATAACAAATATAAAAATTTAATATAACAATTATCAAGATCTACAAGGCACTGTTGGAGAAATTTTTTATATGAAATTATCATAAGTTGTCTTAAATATTATATTAACCTTTATCCGATCAAGTACTTAATCAGAAATTAATATTTTACAGTCGAAACATTTTTTGGCCCATCCAGTGATCATTGACACAAATAATTATTAATCAAAAACTAATACAATTTATATAAACACGATAAAATTTATAAAACATTTCATACCACGAATACGATCTTTTCGCAAAAATATATAAAAAAATAAGAGTAATTGATACCGATTACAACAAATACATCCTAATTCTCAAATAAACTCATGATTCGTTATAATTATATCATTACTCATATAATTTTATATCTAATTTCGCGAACTATAATTCAAAATTCAACAACCGGATCTGAAATATTAATTTTCCGTATAAGTACCGTGGATAAAGCTTTAACTATCAAGTGTATAAAAAATGTATATTTAGTAAAGATAATATATAAAAATATTTCGATCCTAACTTTAACTATCTATTTGCACATGGAATGGGTTAACACATGGCAGTTCTCTGTTGTCGGTAAGCTCTGCTTTAATACCTATTAGTTGCAGGGGTATTTCTTTGACTAGAATCCCGTACGAAATATAATTTTCCATCACCACAGGCTGCTCGTCGTTATTCTTTACACTTTTATGTGCATATTGAAAATCGTTAGCTTCTAATGCAGGCTCAACGTCGATGGGATCGCGTTCAGGTTTCAAAATTGTACATAGCTAAAAACGATTTGGACGGTTTTCGAAAGCGTAAATTAGATATTCTGATACGACAATATTTACCTCTCTAATATCGTTTAGCGCCTGATAAACAGGGTCGGAAATAGGAACTGTTTTTGATATTCTTTTTCGTAAAATGTCTTCATAATGGGACAATTTCGAACTGCATTTTGACATTAGATTATAAGCATGAGCGAGTTCCTCACGTAATAGAGCCGAATCCTGAAATCGATGTATTTTAACGAAACTGTTGGTTGACCCATGTACTGGTAATTGATCGTTTTTCAAAAATACGTAATACGGTTAATATACCATTTCCTTTTCAATAGATTATTGTCTTTGAATTTTTTTTTATAAGAAGTCAATTACTGGTACAAATGTGGTCAATTATTGAAATTGTATGGATAAATTCGATATATTTACTTGTAATATGTCGCCGTCGATAACGACATTGTCTTCGGCCATCGATGCAATTTTAAATTTATTTTTATTATGCCTTTTATTTTTTCTGTAATTTTGTAAAATAATTTTTTTAATAATTGAAATGTGCCGTATCCGAAATAAACGATTTTAAACTGATAAATATTGTTGTTATTTCTCATGCAGATTAGATAGGAACCTATATGATGCAGATCAAAGGGTAGATTATATATATTTGTGATAAAGTTTAACTAAAAAAACACTTACGCTTGGATCGGGCTCCTAACCAAGGTTGTTGCTTCGATGTTTCTTTTGTTAAAATTAGTAAAACTGAACGACCTGACTGCTGGTTTGCAGTACAAATCAGGGTTTTTTAAATATAACGCGTTATCAATAATATATTGGACGTCGATACTGGTCGGATAATTCAACAAGACGGTCAAACATGAATTCAAATCGTTATTTAATACTAGAAACATAAAAAATATATCAATATTTTAAAAAATCAAAATGATAATATAAAAATACATACATGGAGTCCTTATAACAATTAACATAGCCACTAAAACATATCCGGCAAGACTAAAATCTTTGCCTTCTGCTAATATTACATCCCATAAAACTAATACGTCTTGCAAAGGAAATTCTCTTCCGAATAAAACCCTTAACCAACGTCTATAAAAAAAACAATAATTTACAAATCGAAAAAATTAACATCATATTTGAAATTCGTAATACTTACACTCCAAATAACGTCAATGAAATATCGCATTTTTCTAAATGTTTAGCTAATTCGGAATCGTAACGATATAATATCTGTTCGTTGAGCAACCGAAGATATCTGGTGATTTCGTTTTCGACTAATCTTTTTTCGGCAGCAGCCTGTTAAATAAATAAACTTGAATGATTCAAAATTCAGTGAAAAAATATTTTAATTATCGAAAAATGTGAACCTCGTTTACGTGTCTGCTTCTAGGCATAGATGGGTTAATTATTAAAGATGTCGTTTCATGAATACTATAAAATTTTTCTATTCCTTTCATCATTGCATTGAAAATCGCACTGATTGAATAAAACGAAAAGTGAAAATGTTATAAAAATTATATGAGAAAAGTTTTTTTAAGTTTTAAAGCTATTTATTCTTTGTTTTGTCAAAAAAATTAATTGTTTTTCGATAAAATTCTGTTTTACTAAGCAACGTAGAACTATAAAAAATACTTAGAATTATGTTTATGATCTATGCTTTATTATGATTTTAATAAAACCCATCTCCCTTTTTTCCATACATTTACATGACTTGTTTAACACGATTTCGTTTTATAGTATATTTACTGCATTAAATGAGGGATATTGTATTCTATCATGAAATTAAAAAATTATTATAAATAAACATTCTTACTATCCATCATGTTCAATATATTCCGGATTCATAATTTCGGCTAGACCACCACTAAAAATGAAAATAACATATAAAAATCTAAAAATTAACAGTCCGTTTATTTTTTTATCGTTTAAATTTACCCGATAGATACGTGTTGAGCTGCTTGATGGTCTGAATACAAGATAAACAAAATGGGAGCTAAAATTTCGTGCATTCCTTGTCTGTATAAAAGTGACGGATTTTCTTTCGCATATATGAAAAGAATATTCATCTGAAATAAACAAACGGCGTCATTTGATACACAGTAAGATAAGATACAAATGTTTGCATGAAATATGAATAACAAATACAATAATAATCAATCAAATATTTCGAAAACTATAAACAACTTCGACATCATATGTACATAAAGTAGATACAATTATTTGCATAACAATTTAAATATTTGAAATTTTAAGATTAGTTAAAAACCCAAACATCAAAGTCTACTTAAACATTTATAGTATTACGATGCATTTTAATTACAAGACTAATATTTGTCCAATTGTCTTTTTATACTATTGTTATGCTAATATTTTTTTTTATATATATTTTTCTTATAATTTATCATATAAACTTTTTATATGTTTTTGAATGTTAAAAAATCATCACAATTTTTATCTGCATATATTAAAAAAAAAGTTTCTATTTTCGTTGTTATCGTTTATATCAAGTTATTCAATACCGTAATATCGAATGGCAAATTTTTTTACATTCTCATATGCATTTTAAGCGAATATTGTTCCATGTAATAATTTCAATAGTGATTTTGCACAATTCGAAAGGCAACAATATTATTTATAGTAAAAGTTCATGAAAAATTATAATTACCATCGAATTCCTTATGAAGCTCTGTTTGAAGATTTCTATGCCGGGAAAAGTTCTCACAACGTCTAATTTTATAACGGCCAACAATTCACGATCGATAAAATATTGATTCCATTTACTCTAAAATACGATTTTAAATCAACATAATATGAATAATGTTACAAATTTCATAATAGAAAAAAATATATACTTCTTCCGTCTGAGACAAAGGATTGTCTGTGGAATGTCCGCAGATTCGAGGATCGTATATATACTTTTCCTTGAGTTTTTTGTATACGTTTCGATTAGCGTTAATCCTATAATATTAAAAAATTGTTTTGATCGAACAAAAACTAAAACCGAATATACATAAAGTGACTTACGCCGGCATCCACATGTCCGGGTCGGACGGAATCGCGTCGAGGAGCATAGCCCAAGCGAAGCTGCGCATCCTGGAAGTGCGCAGCGCTCCGGTTAACGCTCTTCTGCGGACCTCGCCTATACCCAAGGATAATTGTTGCCATTCACATCTGAAATCGGAAAGGGTAAGACTTATAAAGGTTTTCTTTACACAGAAGACTTTCTTTGTACAGAAAAAGGCAAAATAGGGGTCGGACGGAAGAGGAACTCACTCGAACTTCTGCCTGATAGCGTTCTGCTCAGCAGAAGCTGAGCTGTCGGGGTAGTCTTCGGAGGAGACGCATTCCTCGATGGAGCACCCCTCCGTGGGGGTGGAGCTCTTGGAGCTGCCGCCCTCTCCCTCCCCTCTGGACGTCGAGGATTGCATGCTGCGACGTTCGGGGATCCTGGAGGCGCCTCCGCGTGGAAGATGTAGCTTCTGCGAGTGTCTCGTCACTAGTATTTCGATAGTGGTGATAACGATGCTTTTATTTTGTGATGACAGTTGATTAGGACCGTCAGGGGTCGACCATGGTCGGGTGGGTAATATTTTTTTTGCGGAATTTGAAAATGTTTATGAAAATGGGATGATTTTTAAATTGTTGGTAAATTATAGTTTTGATCTTTTATTTTTATTTAATAGAGAGTCGGTAGGACCGATTGCATAATACCGTGTTTTCCCGAAAATAAGATTCGGTCTCATATTGTATTGATTTTACATTGAAAAACTGCACTAGGTCTTATTTTCAGAGTAGGTCTTATAACCATAACCATCTTTCAAATAACTTTTTTATTGAATTAAAAATTTGACGGCTTACTGAAAATAAACAGCGACGGTACGACGTTTTGAAGATTTCGTCGTCGTCAAAAAAGTTTTGAATTCATTTTATTTGTTTTTTAACGTTGATACGTACAAAGCTTATAATTATATGACTTAACTATAACTTTATAAATATATTAGGCCTAATAGGTAATAACATATATATTTTACCTGCAAATCTTTAACTTTATACTAATTTTCGAAGTTATGTTTCTTGAGAGGATATGTTTTGAAAGAGCCGAGTTGCAGTGTGATGAAAGAGCCAGCTTTTTTCCCCGCCTTATATCAGCCCGCTGTTGTATCAGCCGGTAAAACCTCCGTCCTTTTTTTCACCGTGTTGTCCGTTGCAGTCCAAGTCAAAATCAAATAGTAAAATAAGTAGATTTCGACAATTTCATTGACGTTTGGGCGCTTCACGACCACGTTCACAACACAATCGTGCTGCAATGGAGGCCGGTAAGAAGCGTAAAACGTAAAACGATGGTATTTGTACCAGCAAAACCAAAAAAAGCGTACAAGACCCCCAGCTTTGATAATAAAGAAAGCTGTCACTGACATGATCGAGAAGGGCAATCTATAAATAAAACTGCCCGTTCCTTTAACGTTTCAAGAGCTCACTTAGCTAAAATAGTTAAGAAAGTAAAGTTTTCTGATGAGTCATCATACAAACGTAACCCTAATATAGGTAATGAGCGCATTTTTACTGTGGAACAAGAGAGTTTGCTAGCAGATTATTTAAAAACTGCATCTAAAATGTGCTATGGACTCACAAGACAGCAAACCAAAAAACTGGCATTTGATTATGCGAAAGAGAATTTTATCTGTCCAGATAAATGGAAGGACTCTCAAAGTGCAAGTGAAGATTGGCTGAAAGGATTTATGAGTCGACACAAAGAATTATCAGTCAAAAAACCTGAAAATACTTCACTTTCCAGAGCAACTAGCTTTTATAAAACAGATACTCCTGTAAAAAACAAGTTAGAAGAGAAAGACATAAATGCAAAGCAGAAGAAGAAAAATGTAAAGAAAATGACTACAAAAAAATCTGTAAAAGCGCTTACGAGGAAATCTAAAGTAAAAAATGATACAGACTCAGATACATCAAATTCTGATAACATAGCTTTATTGTGAGTAAAAAAAGACATCAATTATGGATAAAAATCAAAGCGGATAAGAACAGAGTAATAATTGTAGTGTGCAATGAAAATTATATTAACAGCAATCCAGAATGGTTTCAATGCAAAGTTTGCAGCGGTTGGGCACATGAATCCTGTGGCGTAAAAAGGAAATCAAAATGTTTTTAAGTTTTTTGAATCGTTTATTTTTTTTTGAATTCTTCTGTTGTGTTTTTAATTAAAATTATATTAGTTCTTATAAATAATAATAATAAACATTATATTAGTTCGAGCATACCTAGTCAGTTTGCAATGATTGATTACAAACGGCTAATTTTATAAGTTTCTTAGATTTCAATAAATATCTTATTTAGAGTTTGCACTATATAAAACGTTTTATAATTATATAAGATATGAAATTATATTTTAAGATTATTAATGAATAATATATTTGTTAAAATAAAATTCTGGACCTGTAAGAAAAATCTGACTCTTTCATAACTTTAGGTGGCTTTTTCGAAGCCTATCTGTTATGAAAGAGCCGAAATTCATTATTTCTATAAATGATTACAAGTATAAAATATCGTTAATTTTGGAAAATATTCCAAGTCGTTACTTACATAAATGAATAAACAATTACTTACTACACAATTTTTTTTATTTATTTATGTATTTCAATATCGTTTGTCCCTTTTTTTAAAAACTGGCTCTTTCGTGCCACTCTTTCCCTACCTTTTCAGCAAAGTTTAAGTGAGACTGGTGGTATGGCAGTGGCGTTAATACAGAGAACAAGTTACTATTGTGTGAAGGAATGCTTCGCAGAGATTAAATCCGTGATTAATGTTAATGATTGACATTCAAAAATATGTATCTTTATTTTAAACAATTTGTCTTGTGGAAAATAATCATAGGGTCCTTTTTTTCCTCCACTTCAGGACGCACATATTTTTTATGTTTCATACCCACTTAAAATGTATTTTGATACAAAACAAATATCAGTATCAGTATTAGTATCAGTTTGTCCATGACTAGTAACGAGTGTGTTATAATGTTTACAATATATGTTATTTTTTTTTAGAATTCTTTCAAAAATATCGATATCAACAGAATGGATGACAAAAAGAAACATTTTTATGAAATTTTATCCAAGATAGTTTTAAATAAGAATTCCTCCACAATGGACTTAAAAAAATATAATACATTGGTTCAGCTTGTCCATGAAGTAAAGAAAGGGGCTAAATCCGTTAGAAATAAAACTTGGCTTTTGAAACATTATGATTTGTTAGTTGTTGATGGAAAAGCATACTTAATTTTTCCGATAAAAAACTCACAAGTTTTACATTATGTCCCGAAAGAATGTTTGTATGATGTTTTATGTGACATACATCAATCTACTGGACATGTAGGACGAGACAGAATGTTAAAAAAAGCCCAACAAAGATACAAAAACATTACAAGATTACAAATACAAGTGTTTTTGAATATTTGTGAGCCATGTTTACGAAAACAAAAGATACGGAAAAAAATCAGAAGAAAAAAGGAAGAAGATCTTGAAAAAATCTCAATTAGAACAGTATCAGAAACAGAAGATTCTATCACTGCAAATGTTGATGACATTAACAAATGCAATGTTTGTAAACAAGAAATAGATAATGATGTATGTAGCCGCTGCACACCTAAAAACAAATCTCAAGCTCAGGAAAGACACATAGAGATCTTCGAAAACCAAACTAAAAGAATGAAACTTATCTCAGATGCCAGCTTTCCCGAAGCAGAAACAAGCATGACTAATACAGTGGAAGTTCCCATTATTTATAAGGGGAGTGAAGTTGTTCAGAACGCAATAAATATAAACGATAATTCCTTCCAACTAGGAACAAAGGACAGCGTAATAGAAGGTCTGAATTCAAGCTCAGAATTCAGTACTCGTCCTGAAATCATAGTGCCCAAAGACGTTCCCCATTTGGAACTTTTAATGAAAACCACCCAGTCAATTGGGACAAATGAAAGTTTTATCAGATGCTTTTGTAAAAAAAATTGCTTGAGCAAGAAATGCTCGTGCTTTAAATATAAGCAATTTTGTACATCTAAATGTCACTCTAATTTATTATATTGTTGTAATAAATAATAAAATAGTTTTTTTTTTTCATTTTTATCGAATTTTAATTAAAATATATATAAAACTTTTAACATGCGAATATTTTAAATAAATAAACTTTGTTGCATAATCTAAGAAGTTCAAAGAGTGTTTTAACATGTAAAGTCTATTTATAATAAAGGAGTACGTATTATTCACCATTTTCGCATCAAAAATGGTCAATTACTGGTTTTGTTATTCTATGAACAATTGCATGGATAAAAATATTTTCAAATATTTTTTTCGATGTCTATATTTAATTTTGTATTTTTTGTATTACTGGTAAATGATTATTGGATTTATTAAACACATTATCGGTGTCGAAGAATGCGTCTTGCATAGTATGAGAAGGGTTAAAATCATGTGTAATTGATAATAATTTTAGTTTTATGCAGAATCCTTCAACGTCCCAACTTGTCCATTTTTTTCCCTAGAAAAATTATTATACTATAATACATATTGTTTAGGAAGAACTGATCGCTTACGAACAGAAGATAGATAATGAAAGTGATGATCTTTCCGGGTCAGACAGTAATAGTTTATGTAGTTATTGCGGTCAACACGTATCAAGCAAATTAGAATTAATACATCATAGGAAATTGCATAAATATTCCGATCGAAATTGTGCTTTGTGCAACAAATGTTTCAAGACGAGAAAAAGATTGAAGGTAAATTATACAATGAACTAAAATTTTTGATATTAATTTAACTATATTTTTTAAGTTGTTTATATTGTTTCAGCACCATGTTATAACGCAACATTCATATTTTGAATTTATGGAATGCGATCTATGTAGTAAGAGTTTTATGAATTCTGCGGATTCAAATAATCACAAATGTATGCTCTTAACTCCGAAAGACTATTGTTCATTGTGCAATACAGGTATATATTTTATTGATATTTTTGGAAATCGCTTTCATCATTTTTTTCGAGCTTCCATTTATATTCCAGTTTTCGACAGTGAAGAAAAATTAAAAATCCATTTGAGTACTCACAAAGAAATAGTTTTACTGAAAACAGAAAATTCTGAATCATTACTGTGCAGTAAATGTAACGAAGAATTTAAAAACTACTCTGAACTGTTTTCTCATATCGAAAATAAATGTGATGTGTCAAATATGTCTTTAACGCCTTCAGACTTCTCACAAGATGGAGTAACAATTAAAAAAGAATTTGATGATAGAGTAAGTCTAGTAAAATCCAATCAATTCCATTGTTGTCAGCATTGTAATGAAACGTAAGTATTAATTTAATTGAAAAAATGTTGATTTTATAAAAATTTCTCTTGTATTGTAACGATGATTTGCAGGTTCCTTAATCTACGGCAGTTAACATCGCACATTCGTATTGTGCATTCGCATTTATCGATGAAACTGTTCGATAAAGGCTTCACTTGCAACCTGTGTTTGTATAAATTTAAAAGAAAGGGTGATCTCAATAGGCATCTCTTCAACGTCCACAGAATAGTCTCGGAAGAGAAGAGAAAACAGTCAATGTTGATTTTGTAAACTTGAAATACGTTAGTCATAGTTTTTAAATTATTTATTTTAATTTTCTGATAGTTTCAATCGAGTTTTGTCTTATGCATAAATTGTGAATTGTGTTCATTATACAATTTTATAAAAATACATGATTAATTCCAAATTGTATGCCTGTTTTAGTGTCGATCTTATGAAATGTTTGGAATAGTATATGATAAGAAGGAAGCAATTTCAATACATCGTTTTTAGTCAATGCAATAAAATCGAATTTCCTCCAATAAAACTAACGTATAATTGACAAGTTTAAAATCATTTATTTAAAATCATGGTACAAATGACAATCGTTAAACCAGTAACGATAATGGCCATATTCGAACGATTATTAAACTAGTATCATATGTTTCTGAAACGTCGCCTCGTTTCGAAATATTAATTAAGGAATATATCTGGAGTATAGGTGAACTTTGAAAAAAGACAATTTGAATGAAAAGGAATGGGAAAAACTTCTCAGGTGAAGAACGAAAACCACAAGCAGCATACAAAATTAAAAAAAAAAACGAAACATGTTCAGCAAAACTGCACACAGAAGTTCAACATTCGTATATAATTTGAGTTCATAATTATTACTAACTTATCTTGTGACCAGTTCACCGTAATTCATATTTTTCAAAAAATAATACTACGCTATGTTTGTAAATGGTGTATCACATATCTATAATTTATTAAATGTAGCATATTAGTTATCAATAAGACACATCCCAAATCGATACATTCAATAATTTCAACAAACCCTCCCCCAGCAAATTGCAGTAAGATATATTCAAAACTAATAATTCTATGTTGTTTTTTTTTTATACATAATATTAATTATTATCAAATTGTTTTTTTACCTAATCATCTTTTTTAATATTTTAAAAATATAGAAGAACCTCTATATTTACATTTTTACTCTACAAATTATAGAATTAGAAGGGTTGTAATAGAAACATTTTAAAATAACAGTAAATGGTAAAGTGTACACAAACCATAATGAAAAAATACACTCGTGAAATATTATCAAATATTATTTTATAAAATAAAATTCACTATTAAACCTACTATGAAAACAATACACATACACAATATCATGTTAAATATTAGGACAAATTACAGATTGTATGTAACGAGTGCATACTTAAGAGATATCGAATAAGTATGAAATACTAATAAGAAATTTTTTGATTATAACCGATTGTGGAAACCAACATGAATTATCATAAAGAAATTGATTAATATACATTCGATAAACGAGAATTTCTTTACAATTCTATAAAGAATGAGCAAAATAAAAATTATACCGAGCCGTTTAAAAATTTCCATGAGCAATAGATAAGTTATGAAGTTTTCAAATATCCCAGACTTTTTCGACATCTTACATACATAAAAAGTGTACATCATCAGTTTTGGCCAGGAGAGAGTTAAAGCTTTAAAAACGCACATCTCTTTGAACACTATAAAACACTTTACAAATATCAATGTAAAAAAATTAGACGCTGAAAAAGCATTTTTGTATATTTATATATTAGCATAAATGCATATTTTTTTACTTAATGTGAAATATCTTTTCCAATAATAAAACGAGGTTTGAACTGCTACAAAATTGGAAGGCAATTTTATATTGCATATTATTCGACTATTTCTGTAATTCAAATCGATAGATTTTTGATCAATTGTGTATTTATCTTTATATGAATGTAAATATGTACACAGTATAGTATTTGAAAACGATTTCCCTTCACGTATTGTAAATATACAACGATAAGGAAATTCATTGTTTTGCCATAACACTACTATAAGGCAACCTTAAAAATGTGCAAAATTATCACGACTAGACCTCTATAATTTACATAACGTCAAAAAAATTTAAACAAAACAGCTTTTCATAATAAATATTTTCAAATAATGTGGAAATTCACGATATAAAGAAAGAATTTGTATTAAAATATTTCTTTATGCAAATTAACATTTCGCTCGTAGCACTTCAGTTAACGCAGGACATATTTTACTATTGCAAAACGAGCCCTATTTTTCCAGGCTCCATGTTTGGACACCTCCAATTGTATAAATAGTATTGGAGATCACCGTCGCCTATGCCAAACTTCAACTGACTGAGAAACTCTTGGTTGTCCATCAAGTCCAGGGCGTTGAACACGTCGAAGCCGGCGTTCTTCGCCGATATGAGCGCGTCCGTCATCAGGTTGATCCACGACGTCTCCGTGGCCACATTGTAGAACGAATAGGCTGCCTTCAAGGTCTTGTGAACGGGATGGTTCATGACGGTGGACGGGAGAGAGTAGTAACTGATGAAGTCGGTGATTTTGCCGTCGCCGTTCTCCACCACAAAACTGTCGATGATGCCCGACTTGGGGACGAACCAGTGCTTGAACTCTTCTTCGGAGAACACCGGGGCCAGGTCGAACTTGTTCAGATACTCGTTGAGGAGGTTGACGACGGCGTCGCAGTCGGCTTCCACCATCGGTCTAAAGCCGGGAGTCTTCGGGGCGTCGGGCAACTTGTACAGTTTCAATGTGCGCTGCATCGTCATGTTCTTGGATAAACGAGAAAACTCTATATCTATCAACTTCTTAGGATTCAAAGAACGGTGCCAGTATCGACACGTGGCTATCGGTTTCGGCAAAACTTTCCCGGCCGTGTAAACCCCTTGAAATATCCCGGTCAAGTTGACCCGTCGAGTGATCTCGCGTATGAGCACGGGAGCGACCCGTTTCGACCTCAACTTCTTGTGCACGCACAAGAAATTAATCTCGACTACCTTTTGAATGCGATCGTATATGCGCAGATCGGCCGGGACGGCAGATATGAAACCGACTAGCCTCTTGGACTTGGTGACTCTGACGGCGGTGTGCCAAGTCTTCCTCCACCCGGGAGGCCTCAACGCCCATTCGAGAAAGGCCGGCTGATAGTCGAACCTGAACATGCAATCGTCGTCTTCGACATAATTCTCGTTCAACAACGTATACAACTCTTTTAGTACGTCCGGTTTTTCCAATTCTAAAGTATCCCAATGGAAACCTTCGGGTAGACTGTAAGGTTCTGTGCGGATCTCACCGAGGCTCTTTTCAGGTTCTATCGGCTCGCTGACTGCGATGTGCTCGTCCATTCTGGGGACCGGCTGCGTGGACCAAAACTGATAATTCTTGGAAGCTGCCGCTGCAGGATCTTTGGCATTCTTCTGCTGAAAATTAAGCACCTCCATAGCCACGCGCAGGTCGAAATTGAGCAGCTTGGAGATGTTGAGGTGATCAGCGTTGGGGGCATTGTTAGGGGGGGCCACGGCGTTGTTGGCTTCCGAAGTCGGAGAAGCCGCGACTTGGCCGTTGGGGGCGGAGGCTTCGGCCGCATCGTTGGGCGGCTGCCCCTGGCCGGCGCCCCCCTTCTTGCGGTTGCGGTTCCTCTTCTTGGACTTGCCGGTGGGAAGCACGCAGTTCTCGTTCTGCATTATGATGTGGGGGCGCGGGGCGCAGTCTCGAGCGGCACTCAAAAGCGACAGCCCCCTTTGACAGCCCCGGGGGCCGCGCTTATCAACGATTCAATTCACCAGTCCGGAAAATGACCGATCATCCGAGTCCAACGTGCGCCCGTTCGAGTGCCGTCTCGGATTCGAATGGTTACGCTATTACTGGTCTTAACGCCGCTTTGTATAAGATGTATATTTGCTTCATATTAATTTATTAACAACTTTTTTTGATATTTAAAATTGTATCTTATGTATTTTTGAGATAAAGGTTTTTATGTCAGAATTTTATAGATTCGGGGCAGCGTCGGAACGGCTGCTCTATTACGGAACACAGCACACAGGTTTACGACGACCATTTCACTGTTCCTAGACGTTTGCTCAAACGACAGTAGCACATACTGAACTGCACATAGCATAGAGCACGATCCGCAAAAATTTTCGAAATTGTATGATCAAAATAAATTAACAAAACCATCGATTGAATCGTTTACAACCATGTATTCCTCTAATCAGAGCTTCGAATCGTATTTTTTTTTCATTAGAGTTTAAGAAAAAAATACCCATACAGTAATCCCCCCTGTAACGTCATTTTCTACAAATGCATTTAAATTCAATATTTTTTGATTATTTTTCAAATGTATTTGAAAAAAACAATTAACTCTTAAAAATATCAAAAAAAAAAGTTAAATGAAAATATTTCACTTATTGATTTCCTAAATTCCCTTTTATAATGTCAAACCTATCTTGACGTTATAAAGGGGATTTCTGTATTTAATTCATGGTTTTCGGATCAACTATGAGTTTTCAAAAGAACCGTACACTTACAAAAATTGACTATCCCAAACATTCCGAAAAATATTTTTTAAAAAGTCGACAACGGTTTTCAAAAATCTTCGAATGTTCGGATATTTGAATATTCAAATAAACCAATATTTTTTTCCGGTTCAGTTCAGGTTTTCGCTCCGGCAAAAATTTCGGTTTTAGCGGTTTTCGATTAAGATTCAGTTCGAAGTCCCGGTTTATCCAATACGTAATCAAAAGTGGTGTAGTGGGGCAGGAGCGCACTGGAGCGCCGCTCCATCACTTTATTTCGAGGTGGAGCATTGCTCTAATATAAAAATTTCACATTTCAAAAACTTTTTGGTATTTAGCACTAGATCTCAAAGCTTCAAAATCAAATATGTATTTCGAGACCCGGATGTAATAGGGAAGGTAAAAAAAAAAATATGGACAAATGTCAAATGGGTACCACACACGAACTGACCGGGCAGAGAAGAGCGATCAAATGTGGAGCACATGTCCTTGTTCATTCAATACATTCAAATTTGACAAAAAAGATTCGGAATTCGGAGAAAAAATTCAAAAACATCGTGTATTTGGGAACGATAGACGAAATTTCAAACTTGAAAATTGTCAACCCTCATCAGTTTTATTAGGTTTTTTTGTTGCAGCTTGAAGAACATTTTACGATTTTTAGCACAAGTATTTTCTTTTATTTCAGATATATAGC
The DNA here is from genome assembly GCA_028571205.2 of Hydropsyche betteni. Taxonomy (NCBI): domain Eukaryota; kingdom Metazoa; phylum Arthropoda; class Insecta; order Trichoptera; family Hydropsychidae; genus Hydropsyche; species Hydropsyche betteni. The sequence goes on along the minus strand of JAOXNN020000027.1, from coordinate 5,085,415 downwards.
GCTCCATCACTTTTTTTTTAGCCCTTCACCACTGCACGTAGTCCTCCAATTGTCGTAAAACGTATCGCATGTTCTACCACCCAGAGTGTTCTAGTGTCGTTTAAGCAAACGTCCGGTCACCAAATTTACAAATTGACAGCGCCGAGGTTGGCGGTAACGAACACTGCTGCCACCTTTCGCTGGCGGTCGTTCGCCGGCGCTGCCGTGTCCAACTTGAATCTTCGGACATCTGGATTCCCGAGAGTTCTAACAACAATAAGTAAGTCTTCTCGTCATCAGGAATTACATATTTAAATGTCCGCGTCAAATTCGAAACTCTTCATCCCTTGAAATGTCATCAACCACACGACACCCAACCTCAACACCTCGAGAAACTACAAAACAAACCCATCTTGTGCCCTTGTGGTTTCGATATGATCAAATTCCCTTCATAATCATCAATTCGTCTAAAATATAGAGTCTTCGCTTATAATTCAATCAATTTATTTATATTGTGCGATTTCGATTTGTCAAAATTTTAGGTTAACTTTTCGTTTTGTTCCAGTTCAAGATGGGGAAGGGTAATAATATGATCCCTAATGGGCACTTCCACAAAGACTGGCAACGCTTTGTGAAGACCTGGTTCAACCAGCCTGCTCGCAAACACAGGAGGAAACAGAACCGCATCAAGAAAGCCAGAGCCGTGTTCCCACGACCTGCAGCCGGACCCTTGAGACCTGTCGTGCGATGCCCCACTGTTAAATATCACAAGAAAGTCCGCGCTGGCCGAGGCTTCACTTTAGATGAAATCAAGGTACATATTTCCCATCATGTTCCTATTGATTCGTAAAATTTCTAATCTCTAATCATATTAATCGATTTTCAGGCTGCCAATATGTACCCAGCTTTCGCTAGGGCGATCGGTGTTGCGGTTGATCCTCGTCGTCGTAACAAGTCTATTGAATCAAGACAAATCAACGTTCAAAGGCTCAAGGAATACCGCAGCAAACTGATCCTCTTCCCGAGAGGCGGCAAGAAGGTGCGCGCGGGTGAAGCAACTAAGGAAGAATGCAAACTCGCCACCCAAATGAAGGGCACCGTCATGCCAATTACTCAGCCTCAAATCCGCCAGAAGGCCAGGGAAATCACTGAACAAGAAAAGAAATTCCAAGCCTACGCTTTCATCAAAAGGGTGAGTACATTTCTTCGTACATAATTTTAAGAAATAATTATTTTCAATTTATCATAAATTTTTGTGATTTGCAGGCAAGAATTGAAGCTAAAACTGTTGGAATTCGTGCTAAAAAATTGAAAGAGGCCGCCGAAAACGCCGATGACCTCAGCAAAGGTACGAAAGCACCTAAAGCCCCCAAAGGCAAAAAGAAGTAAACTTATTATAAATTCCTTTTAAGTGATTGATATAAAAATTGAAAATTACCATTGGAGTTTCTCTTAACCTTCCCATAATATTGATTTTATATTTGCAGCAAGAATAATCGAACTTTGTACAATATTAATTAAAACCGAATAAGTACAAATTACCAGAAAATATACAATAAACAATTCAAATTAAATAAATATTTATTTTTGCATATGAGTTTGTATATATTTACATAAATAAAATTATGAATTATAGAGAAAACATTAAGTATCAAAAAATATACAATTTTAAATATATATTATCAATGGCTGATAAATTTGTCAAAAAATAGCACCATTACTAAAAAATATCAAAAAAATCTAAATATCACCTTTAAAATTGGCAAAATTTTTAATAGCGCCAATTTGCTTAAAACTAATTCTATCAGTGTTTTCAGCGGGAAAATATGGTGGATGTATTTGTGGTATTATCGGGAATCTGTATCCCGCTATATCAATTTCATAATACGCATTATTATCCATTATATATTCTTCAGTTACAATCAGATTATCTTTAGAACGTCTTTTTATAAAACCCACACATACGATGCGATTAGTAGTGAAACCGAATCTGTAAAAAATTCGTTAATCGAACATTTAGAGAATTTAAATTTCTTAATATATAGTGTTGAACTTGTCCTATTTTGAAAAATAGCTCATTTTATTATTAGTATTTGCTAACCCAGATGATGTTACTGAGCCGACATATTCATTGTTCCTGTAAATCGGTTCACCTCCCCACGGCCAAATTTCAGAATCAGAATCAAAGTCTTGTAAATGAAACATAACTAATTTTTTCTTCACTCCTTTTTCGTTTTGCAATTTGAGAGCTTCTTTTCCGATAAATTTTTTTTTCTGCAAAATATTGATACGTTACTACACCATATCTTAAAAATATTTATGATTTATAAACTTACATCTAATTTCACTCTATAACCATTTCCCGATTCGTATGGTGTCACTTCGCTAGACAATTCTTCCGCCCAAAACGGAATGAACCTTTCGATCCTCATATATCTTTGAGTCAATGTTCCTACATCACGAGCACCGTAATCTTTACCAACCTGAAACTTACTATTTGAAATTGACTGTATCATAATGATTAGTTGATGCTTTGAGTTAACTTACTGTCATTAATTTATTGTAGACATGTAATGCGTACTCTGAAGGCACATATAAACAATAACCAGGTTCTCCAGTATGAGTAAAAGCCATGACCATAACATCAGAAACATAACCGATATCCAAATATTTGTATGTTAATGGAGGAATTTTGATTATGGAACCAGATAGTTTAGATAAGAGATTGTGTGATCTAGGACCGACTACATTAATTACAGTATACATAGAAGTAACGTCTTTCAGCATTATCGAACTATTCTTTGGAAGATTCCTCGATATCCAGTCGTATATACGAGTCTGTTGACTTGTTGGAGATACCATAAAGTAGCTATTTGTATTTAACCTAACCAACATGCAATCGTTTTCATATCCACCAATTTCATTTTGCATGCCCGAATGTACTACACTTCCTATAGGAACATCAACATCGTTTGAGCATAAATATTGTAAATATTCTAGAGCTTCATCACCTGAAGACTAATAATATTTATTATAAATAATTACATTATTTCTTTTACTGCAAATAGAAAGTAAAATGACATACACTTATCTTGATCTTTGAAAACGAAGACATATCAATAACACCGACACCATAACGACAAGCTTTGTATTCTTTTAGCATGAAATCAAAGAACTTTGGCTTAAAAAAGCTTCCAGAGGGCATTTGATGTGATTTGCTACCAGATGTATCAAAATATAATGCTCTCTCATAACCCATTTTTGTTCCGAATACAGCTCCTCTTTTTTCCAAGATGCTATATAACGGTGAACAACGCAACTTTCTAGCATATCTATACTCACACTGATGAGGATATAATATTGCATAATGTCTAGAAAATAGATATAAATATTTAATCCCTATTTAATATTTATTATCTGAATGCTTACATTTTTAAAATCACCTTCCGACAATCTCCTTAGTCCTTTGGTGTAAATATTGTCTATTATTATGTAAATCTAAAAATCTGGCAATATTGAAAGGAATCAAATCTGTTGTAGGCCTCCCATCGATTATCCATTCAGCCACTGTTTTTCCAATACCGCCACTTCCTTGCAGTGAATTCCCGTTCATTCCGCAAGCGACAAAATAGTTCTTAACTTCCGGTGACTCTCCGAGGATCCATCGTCCGTCAGGTGTGAAATTATCGACAGTATTAGTCACATCAGTGTGGAAAGCCTCCTTTAGTGAAGGTATCCGATGGACAGCATTTTCCCATAATGGTTCTATGTATTGTTATATTAAATAAATCTTAGTTGTTGCAAAAATTTAATTAAAAAGCATGCAAATAGAAGAATATTAACTTAAATGTCTCAGATCTTCTTGTAAATGCTTTTTCCAGTCTTTGGGTATACGAAAATTACCAAAAGCAGGTTTAGCTTCTTTTTCAAACCAACCGATTCTCAGTCGCTGTTTATATTCTATGGCATAAGTATGACTATCATAATCTTTAACACTAGGCAGATTCTCCTCAACGGTTTGATCAGTAGTAGCACAATAATGTTCAGCAGGATAAGCTGGTATTCTTACCTACAATTATTATTGATTAGATATTTTACTCTTCGCTCATAATGCAAATTGAATGATGAATATTAATTGGATATGTTAAATTTTCAATTTTTACGATGGAAATGATTTTATTAGTATGCAAAATGAAGCGATTCATATAATATTACATTACTTGAGGATTGCATCGAAGACCTAATTCTCGAGCCCACATCCCAGTGCAATTCACAAAAACTTCGCAATTGATGAAGCCTTTATCGGACTTGACACCATATACATGACCATTCTTTGTGCACACTTCTTTCACAGTGCAGTTTTCAAAATATTGAACTCCATCCTGTTTCGAGAGCTCAGAAAGCGCAATACATACGGCCTTCGGACTAGCTACAGCATCGTCAGGGACCCATACAGCACCTTCTATATCATTTGTACGAAGATATGGGTGTATTTTTTTAACTTCATCTGGAGAAACATACACACATTGTTGTCCGTTAGGAATATTGTAAGCCATTCTCCTCCTCAATGCAATTATTCTATCCCTAGTTTGTGCTAAATGAATGCATCCAGGTTGTTTAAATTCAATATCGAAGCCTAAAGAATCTAAATTCTTATACAATTCAATACTGTAGAGAATTATATTCCTCATGATAATCGGTTTAAAAACACTTATTGTGCTTATGTTAAAATCCGAAGTTCCACTTCCAATTTTATTTTGTTCGAGGACGGTAACATCTTTCAATCCGTATTTAGCCAAATGATATGCCACAGAATTTGCGATTATACCGCCTCCAGCGATAACAACATGAGATTGCGACGGTATATCGTTTTGGTTTTGAGAATAAAACATTATTTGTGTTACACAACATCTCGAATTTTCGTTTCTTTGGAGAATACATCGTCCAAATGTTCGTAAACATAACATGGTAACAAAAACCTTATATAATTATCAAACATGCAACTGTAAATCAAAACAAGAAGTGACAGACTGAAGTGTTGCTATATGATAAAATCTTTATAGGGTTACCAGATGATGCTAACTTTCATAATGAATTTAAATTTTGAAGAAATTGCATATAAATTAAAAAAAAAACAAATCACAATTCCATAAAAATATATTTTTAAGATATAAAATAGGTACATAATGTATTTCTACGATTAATAGTATATAAGAATAAATTTAGTTGAGGTAAAAAATAAGACTACTCAGTCAATGAGAAGAAATAGAAAGAGGAAAAGAAACTCTCCTACTATAAATAATTATTTCGAAAATGATATTCGTGAAAAATTAACTAATATTATACATTGTTTAGCTGTTCAATAATATATAAAGAAAAAGGATAATTCTTTAAAAAAAGAATAATATATAACACACAATTAAAACTAAATTTTTGAACTAGTCTTACCGAAAATAAATCATTGAACATGAGAATGAAAGTAATACTCTATATATGATTGATAAAGCAAAACGATATTTTGCATAATTATTTGGCTCAAAGATTAAATTTGATTTTGGCAGATCTGATAGGAGATGCAATTGATGCCATGGGTCGTTTAGGACTTTTTTTGATGGGAGAATTTATAACGACGTCAACAGCAGTCTGGAGGATTTTACGTTCAGATCTTTTATATTCTTCACTTATGTGAGCGAGATCCAAATCGGCATCCAATACCAAAACCTACAATTTTAAATCATTGTTAATATAAAAATATTTTTCATTTTCAATTCGAGATCCAATAAATACTAACAGGGGCTGGACGCTTAAAACTTGTGCCGTGGATAAGCCAGTTTTCGTGCAACTCGTGCAATTGCTCGATGTACTCTAAAGGAACACACTGCTCTTCAGATCTGGCACGTTTTCTGATCCTTTCGTGAACAATAGCAGGGGTTGTTTTCAAATAAACTGCGTAAAAAATCAAGAAAATAAATAAAACAAAACAAAAAATGGAAATTTAAAAGTTAATGCATACCTATTAAGTCAGCTTCGATATTTGTATTGTTCGTAACATAATTAAACCATTGATCCAGAACGGAAGACATCGCAGGATGCATTGTGTTATTCTGCACCATATTCTCCACAAAACAATATCTTGCGCTGTATATGGATCTTTCCATAAGCTTGATTTTTGTGGGCACTTCTTTGGTGTGCATCAAAAGCATAGTTAACGATACATATGACTGGAATGGCATCGACCACTTTTCTGGATTTTTGTACATCAAATCCTGAAAAATTATTGAATGGAAATATATATTTATATTATAAAATTTTAAAGAAAGTTGTCTAAATGAAACGTACAAGTAAATTCCATCCGTTGAGATTCCTCCATGCTTCGACAGGTTCTGTTAACAATGTTATGTCGTCAAATTGCCGGAAATATTCTAAATACGTTGTTTTTCCGCTTCCAATATTTCCTTCTACTAAAACTGTGAACGGCCTGTTTTTCATGGTAGATATAGCGTGATTTGCCATTTTTTTAAAAAGATGTACTGCAAATTTAATATAATGATAACATAAAATGAACATGTATCTTATACATTGTATAAACTCCATGTTTCACATTCGAAGATAAATAGTAAATGAGCCTCTTCTTCATATTCAATCGATATGATATTCGACCTTTATTACTTTTTATCACTACATACCTAAATTGACATTCAAGACAAATCAATAAACAACTCTAAATAACGTCCATCAGACTACACTTACAGCTAGGATTTTTTAGGAGGGGCCAAAAAAACTTTTTATATGTATTCAATACAAATATGCTACTATTTTCCATTTGATATGTGGAAACAAGGCTTTCAAAGAATTTATTCACGGTTCTTGACATAGTTAAGTATAATTTATAATATTTAAAATTTAAAGGCCCCCGTTCCTTCCCTAGTTATGGCCATGACTAAAAATTTTTAATAACATTCTAAGTCCAGGCAAAATTTCTCATCATACCGTGGTAAGGGAAAGATACAATACCTCATTTAATAAACGAATAGGATAATAAATCATCATTGACACGAATTCACTCGGAATGGAGTTAGCTATTATTTTCCCTACTCTTTTTCATTACGTTAAGGGTTAATGAAATAAGGTAACGCCTAGACTTTCTACATTAAAAGACCTTGTTTTGCAATTGATAGCTAATAGGTTGACATTGATGGCCATGATGATGTATTTGATAAAAAGTAAAAAGGCTCAATAAACACCTTACCATATAACCTCATTCTTGATTATTTATATGGATGCACCTCTATATACATTGCAATAACTCATGCACGAGAGAAATTATGACGAAACGAGTAAAAGAGATAACCTTTACGTCGAGGTCATACACACCATGCATCTAATGCGAAAACAAAAACTCACTAACCTATTAATGGTGCGATATTGAAAAACGAATACAAAGGACGCTGTGGAGCGATCAGTCCGTGCACAGAAAACAGACGTAATGAACGTTTTTGGCGCCAAATAAGCAGGGGTGTAAACTTGCAAGTACTCACTTAGCATGATCAATCGACCAACCGAGCCGACGTAAAAGACGCACTCGAACGGCAGCCATATAACATTTATTTTGTTTTGAATGTCAACGGCAACGCATGCGTTCAGCGGCAGAACAAAAGTGACAAAGGGTCCGACCTCGAGCCATTGTAAATGTTCACACCATGCCATCTATAAAAATTATAAACATACGTTTTCGAATTAATTTTGATCGTCTTACGCGTGTCATCTGAATTTAAAATTCGCTTAAAAATTTCTTCAGTGTTTGTATTATGTTTTAAAAATAGTTCCCAGTCGTTTTTTTAAACGATACTAGCATATACGACACTGACACATACTGACAGCAGCACATACATCACTATGAAAACAAGCATAGAACACAATTTGTGAAAAATTTAGAAATAATATGATTATAAACTATCAATTGGATTATTTAAACTTCATTTAAACTAATTTTACTGAAATGTGTTGTGTGTGCTATTGTCGGCTTATACTAATGTCGTTCAGGCAAACATCTGTTCAATTCTAAAAATAACTGAAAATTATTTTTGATTATTTTTAAAATTAAACTTTTGACAATAATTTCAGCCGCATGTTCGTTATATGTATAGGAAAATTTAAATAATTAATTAATAAAATTGAACATACGACAGTAGAACACAGCGGCGTTGAACACAATCAACAAAAAAATTTAAATATGCAGATAATAATATCTATCGTAAAAAAATACCATAAATAGTAATTAGTGCATGAACTACTGATAAACTTATTTATTAATATCTTACTAAATTTCAATATTTATTACATTCAGAAATAATATTGTTTTTACATATATTCAGATAATGACGTTACAGGTTTTGGGGAAAATATTATATTTTTTTGCGAAAAATTTAATGCAGATATTCAAACTTTATTGCGCCCGATTTTCGCTGTGTTCGATTTTCATGGAACATGGAACCGTCTGATTAGAAATTCTCGAAGGGATGTTTCTGAAAGCATTGAAAAACATTCAGTTAAAATCGATCGATTTATAATTTTATTACAGTTCGTTTCGAAGAAATAGTATTGATTCAAAACTTAAATATTCTATTAATGTGATTCGAACAACTTTCAGATAATTTCTATCACAAAATTCGATATTACCTACGGTCGTTTACCTTTTGAAAATTCCATTATATAATCATCATTAGTGTAATAAAATTATTCGAATTTTTTAGTTGCAATTTTCATTAGCATAATGCAATGATTTTTGCTAGTTTTACTGATTAAAATGATTCAATTTATTTTTTGTGAATAATAAAATTATTATTTTTTCATGTGAAAATTTCAAGATAAATAAAAAAGTGCGTATTAATTTAGTTTCAATTTATAAATAAATCATTAATAACATAAATAAAATTGATGGTGCTATAGTGACACAGTTGAGTAAATTTTTTGTTAAAAAAAAGTGTATGTGATGTGATAAAAAACGTCTTGGGAAATATAAAAGTTCCGAACATTATTTTGAATAAAAATGTATTTATTTCCTATATTTTTTTAAACACAAAAAATTCGAAAATACTGCAGTGAAATACATTGAGAAATTTAATCTAATCACCTTAAATGCATTTTATTCGTTAAACTACACATTTGTTAATAAATAATTCACACATCTAAAGTGTAGGAAGAATCTTCTAAGAAGTATTTTAAGTAATTAGTAATGTTATTTCACAAAAAAATATTTTCCAATCTTTGAAAAGATCCACTCTCAACTTATATAAAACAGAATCATAAATGTGTAAATAATATTCTAAGAATAACAAAAACTCTATTGACTCTGAAAATGTACATATTTTTCAAGGTGACCAGATGTTTGTCCAAACGTCTGATCAAGACGTTTGCCCAAGATTGTTTGGCTAAACGATCCAGTTAATGTTTTATAATTAATATTTTATAATCATTTCGAATTCTTTCGCGGATTATGTTGTAGAATCGTGTGGGCTACTGTCGGTGTGGGCCAGTATCGTATGTGATATTGCCGTTCTTGCAAATGTCTTTTTGAACAATTTCACTTAAATCATATCAATTGTCAAATTTGAAATTGAAAAACGCGCACGCGCGATTAAACTGAATAAGACATATAATACACCCAACGAGTGTGAATGAGACAGCAAAAAACGATGCGCTGGGCCAATAGCGCAATCCCACCTCAAGCCCCGCTAGCCGTTTCGATGCCTACCATAACACTCTGTACATCGCATTAACTTCTTTATTTTTAAGTACAATAAGTATACAATTCGTATCCAAAAAATTAAATATATCTAAAACATTTGCTATTTGAATCTACACCTTAAATATAAATAACATAAGGAATTTAATATTATTAATATAGTTTGTATAAATAGCGTTGAAACGTTTGTTTCGTTCCCAGTTCACTTGGTTAGTTTGTGTGGATCGTATCGGACGTAGGCTCGGCGCTGAAGATATTGAGCACGATGGCTCGTCTTCTGCATTTCATTGGTATTTTATTATTGCATTATTCAATAATTATAATGTGTTCTTCCATTTGTGGATGTACAGAAAACCCATCTTTCTATTTACTGTAATTTTTTGCATCGACGCCGGCCGGTGAATCTGTATTGTTCATATCGCCAGTCGGTACTTTTGCATCTTAAGGGCTTTCTATTATTAGAGATGTTAATTCTTCGTAATTATTTTGTACCGTGTTTATAATATGGACAGATAGGGGCTGTCGTGGCTTTGGTTACGTGTAATATAGCATGGGCGAGTCAATGCTCTTAGCTTATCTTAATATTTAATTTTTTTTCCTCTGAATAATGGTATTTTTAGATTTTGTAAATGAGTAGAATGTTTGGTAATCTTGCACTTTAGTTACGTAAATTATTTATTAAAATATTTTTATTTTAATTGATAATAAAGCATTGTAGGTGCTTAAATTAATTTTTCAAATGTATTTCACGCTTAGGTTTCTTAACGATTTTCGAGCGTAATAAGTGTTGTCCAGAAATTATATTTATCAGTTTTTGCGAATAATTTTTTTTAGATTGTATAAATTTGCACATACTAACAGTTTGGACGGCAAAATGTACTATTATACAACGTGTAAGCTTAAAAACTAACAAATACAATTCCCAAACTACGCAAAAATTCGTTAAAGTAAAACTAAAATGCACGAATAACACGTGAAATATGTTAAGAATTTTCATTTAAACAATTACAATACTTATTTATTCATCTTAAATGAAAATTTGTTGATAAATAATTTACAGGATTGCCGTAAATTATATCAACAAAATGTATTAGAATTTTGTATAATATTTGTACATATCTTTTTTAACAGTTTCAATACTAAAATGTAATAATTCAATATCACACCAATTGATCAATAAAGTTTTAGTTGCTAAGCAAATACATATGAAGTTTTTGTTTTGTTAGTGGAATATGTCAATTTTTGGAAAAAAAGTTTATCAATGTACATTTTACAATTAAATATCATCTATATTCAAAATCACACTGTCAAGGCCGTACAAATGAATTTATAAAAACTACTTGAACCTATAAGAAGTCTCGTCCTTAACACACTATAAATTCAAATATTATCATAGTTAATTTTAACCATGAAGTAATTCAATAAGTTAACAAACTCATTACAATTTCATAGCTAATTCCTAATAAGGGTCAATATCCTTGCCCAAATCAATATTCACTAAAAAAAACTGGTTTTCAAAACAGGTCTTCTGGGAATCATCAATGTTACATAATGTCTCTGATTTTATTTTTATATTTCAGGTTTTCTAATATGCATTCAATATGCTCTCGCTATGTACCCGTCGAGCGGTGAAGTATTGGACCTGACTCCAGCCAATTTCGATAGAATGGTGAAACAAAGCGATGCCGTTTGGTTGGTTGAATTTTACGCTCCTTGGTGCGGACATTGCAAACAATTAGTTCCAGAATATTCAAAAACAGCAAAAGCTTTGAAAGTATGTCATATATTATTTTAATTTTTTAGTCAAAAGACTTATCTTTTGAGTGTAATGATAAAAATATCGTTAAATTTTTATTATAGTAACTTCTATTTCGTGTTCTGTTTTTATTTTTATTTTTATTTAATTTCAGGGTGTTATTAAAGTAGGAGCTGTGAATGCCGATGAGCATCAATCGTTAGCCCGTGAATTCGGTGTAAATGGTTTCCCGACCATCAAAATCTTCGGTCACGACAAAAGCAAACCTGAAACATACAGCGGAGGGAGAACAGCAAGCGATATGATTGCTGCCACATTAAAAGCAGCCAAAGCTAAAGTTGATGCTCAACTTGGTGGTAAACCATCGGGAGGCAGTTCTAAGGTTTTTTTTTATAGCAGTAGCTTTAAATTAATTGTATTTAAATTACTTAATTAAATAATTATTTTTCAGTCTGACTCAAACGACGTTGTAGAATTAACAGACTCCAATTTCGATAAACTCGTCATGGAAAGTGATGATTTATGGCTTGTCGAATTCTTTGCACCTTGGTGTGGTCACTGCAAAAACTTGGAACCTCATTGGGCTAAAGCTGCTACAGAACTGAAAGGAAAAGTAAGGATATTGATCTATTATTTTATCGATTAAATTACACTGATCATTTGTTAATATGAATAATTACATCATTCAGGTCAAATTGGGAGCCTTAGACGCCACCGTCAATTCACTTAAAGCTAGTCAATATGGAGTACAAGGTTATCCTACTATTAAAATGTTCGCCGCAGGCAAAAAGGACTCTGATTCAATAAGCGAATACGACGGAGGAAGAACAACAAACGATATTGTCAATTGGGCATTAGAAAAATTGTCTGAAAATATGCCTGCACCTGAATTGATTCAAGTATATAGATTTTCAATGATAATTTTTGGAAATGTACGCTTTGATTTGACCGTTTTTAACATTTAAACCTTTTCACACAGATCGTCAATGAAGAATCGTTTAAAGGCTGTGCCGATAAACCGTTATGTGTTGTATCGATCTTACCTCATATTTTAGATTGCGATGCAGCTTGCAGAAATGCATACCTTAAGATTTTAACAGCTATGGGAGAGAAATACAAGAAGAAGATGTGGGGGTATGTATATTAGAAATATTGACGTTCATTATTATGATTTCCTGTATTTAATTAATTAAATAATCGTAAACAGATGGGTGTGGGCTGAAGCCGGGGCTCAACCATTGATCGAAGAAGCACTAGAAATTGGAGGTTTCGGTTATCCAGCTATGGCCGTTGTCAATGTTAAAAAGGTGAAATACTCACTGTTGAGAGGATCATTTTCCGAGAACGGAATCAATGAGTTCTTGAGGTAAAATAATGACAATCAGATGAAAATTATGGTTTTTTGTCTGTCATATTAACTTTTAATACATATTTAGGGATCTTTCCTTTGGTCGAGGACAAACAGCACCAGTCAAAGGTGCCGAAATCCCCAAAATATACAATTCAGATGCTTGGGATGGTAAAGACGGCGAACTTCCACAAGAAGAAGACATAGACTTATCAGATATTGATTTGGATAAAGACGAATTATAGATTTTAGTATATAAGTAAACATGTGATTTTAATATACTTAAGCATTTATAATAATTAATTAACTACTTTAAACAGATTAATTTATAAGGTCTATATCAATACAAGAGATTTAAAATATTGATAATGTTTTAAGTATCGATATTTCATATACTCTTAGGACTGATATTAACATAAAGTAATTTAAGTAATTCTCACCCTTCCAAAAAAGTGTTTGGACAATTAGTCACGTCATTCCGATATAAATCGTACTTTTGTAATTATTTTACTTCCATTTTACATGTTGAATGTTGTGATTTGCATTAAAGAAGCCTCATGTCATTTAAATAAAGTTCAAATATTTTTAAAATGATTTTCATTTTTTGGATATGAAAGAAATAAATGCAGCAGAATACAGTTAAGAAAAAGTTTATTGGTGTGACAATAATGCTAACAAGAACCCAAAAAAGGTCTCCAAAATTTGGAATAATACACAATAATGAATAGCAGTCTTATGGTAAATATCAAGTGTAATTTTACATTTAAATTAGATTATTCTAAGAAAATAGAATGAAAATATATTCTAAATATAAAGTCATTATACATTGTAAAGAATAATTTATAGTTATTTTAAATTTGAGCTGAATTTATGACTACATTTAATTAAATTAAGTTAAAATTATTTAAAGAATACAAGTCTGTGAGTATTTTATTTATAAAAATAATACTGTGAATAAAAATTTAGAGAATAAGCCAGATTTTAAACTATTCAGTCAATTTTGTTCACAAATTAATAATATATTCCTTATGGATATGGTTATTCTCATATACAAAAATAAGGCAAATATTCACCGTCAATTTAAAAATATTTAGTCTCACCGCTTTTAATATTCTCAAAGTAAAATTTATATTTCTATTAATACGTATATCGACAAAAAATTGAGTTATGCATAAAAATACATTTGTCAAGATATTAAAATACTTTCATACAAATTTCAAGAAGTGATAAATATCATCAAACCGGAGACAGATCGATGATATCATATTTCCTTTCTTTGGCGCACAAAAGTGGATAAAACAGCACCGTATAATATGTTCCCATGCAAAAAAGGATAAAGCTTATTATCAATGCGACTATACCCCATGCTGAAATCCCAGATCTTGATTTTGAATTTTCAGTGGTCACTGGAAAAAAGAGAAAGATTTAAAATCCGTTACAATACATGATATTAAGAAAATTAGAGCTTATACATTTAGCTTGATCACTGGATGATGTTTGTGTTTGTGTAATTGCTCGTGTAGTCGGAGCAACTTTACGAGAACTCGAATTGTAGCTTCTTATATTACCCCGAGAGCCCGATAAGGCACTCGCTAACGTCAGCACTGAAAATAAGATCGATATTATTTTTTTTATAGATTATTAAAAATTGTAATAGTATTACATAAAACTATAGAAATACATTTGATTTATATTTATATATATCAAAGGGGAGCCCATCGTCCCACCCATTATAACAGCTTAACAAGCCGGCTTATTTGGGTAATAACAAAACTTCAGGCACCACATTCACATTGATTGGGAACTTTACATTTAACTCTTATCAAAACCATCACAAAGGACTGCTTTCTGGGGGGGCATATGGAATTCTGGGTTGATTTATATATACGTAGAAAAAAAATTAAGTTCTCATTAAATCTATTTAATAGAAAGTCAAGGATTTGGCTACGCCGAACACCAGTTCCAATTGATAGGTCTAAATATTACAGATGCTGTATATGACAATTAGATAATTATTATTCATATATAGATTGTTGAGCCATCTCCGTTGACATCATCAGTATTCGGTAGGCTCACGCTATAACCCAGACTTTCAACATTAGTTGAAGAGACTTTGTCTTGCGGCAGATAACTAATAAGTCGATGATGATGATGATATAAATTGATAATAACTTAAGGAAAAAACATATAAATTCAACAATGCATAAATCAGGAAAAGGAACGAACAAACTTCATAAAATTTTAAAGTTCATGAACGAAACTAGATTCATAAAAGCGATATCCAACTTATTAAATCTAAATAACTCAATTTTTTAAACATTTAAAATACGTCATTAGTTGGGGGGCAACGACACCGAAGGGCGCCACGTGCGAAGCCACATTCCTTAGGAATTCCACATTAAATGATACAAAATCGGACAAAAAAAATTACCAGCGAATAGACAGAGCAGGGTCGGCGCGAGTCGACTCATGGCGAAGTCACAGCTACGACAATAATCGAAATCATCAACAGGACGGAGTATCAATCATCGTCAAGCGGCCGTCGAAATGACGCTCATTAGGTAGTAAACATTGCAGAGCCGGCGAGTCCTGCAGGTACTATTCGCTGTAGTGCTACACGTTGTACATGTGTGCATTGCAATATAGCTCTTATTGCACTTTTTTTTAAAGAATACTATTGCATTACAAATAACATAATTTTTTTATTATAAATGTATACGAATTTGATTCTTAAATCATATTTCGTTTAAAGTGTTGATCGCTTAAAATTGAATATTTTTGCAGCTTTAGTATGGCTTATATTTTAGAGATGAAGATCACGTTTGCCAATAGCAGGATCATCTTTTCCAGCTTCCCGCTGTATCAATACAAATTCAAATAATAAAATATATTTTTTAACGAATTTATTGAGTTGTATTTATACGAAAGATATATAAGTTGATATTTTGAATTTATTAAATGGACGACACTAACATTGTAAGATTGAATGGTTTGATTTTGAGAGATCTTTGCGTTGAAGAAAGTTTGTCTTGCACCTATGAATAGTTTAGAAAAGCTGATGTTGACCGGAAGTGCCGAAGGCGATAAAGCTGCAATTTCTCAGAAAAACTGAAGGACAATTGTAAGCCAAAGTATGGAAGAGAAATTATTAAATGATCACGAATAGTAGCTGCAAATTAGTTACTGATTCTCATGAGCTGCCACTGATCACGACCCTGTCACGAGAAAGTGATTAACAATAAGATAAAATGGACAAAAAAAAAACAGATTTTTATTCAATCTATTACAATTTCCAATATTTGCGAATTTCGAGTAAAGTAGTTTTTAAATTGAATAATAGGTACGATCGTAAGCATTTTAGAATATTTTCACGTGCGAAAATAATGATCCATTTGAAAATGTCGGCGTCATCAAACGTTCCAAAATCTAATTGAATATCTGATAACTTGATATAGTTTTATATTTCTGAATGATTCACTAATTAGTCGTCGGTTGCTTTCTTTATTGTTGGTAATCGAGATGTCCATAATGAAGCCCCACTCGCGTTTCTTAACTGCTCACTTGACCCCACAATTTTCGAAAAAAAAAAAAAAAATTATAATGAAAGTTTCACGCACCATTAATTAATTATTCAAGTTCATTTACATCGAGGCGCTTTCCTGAACATTAATTATATTTCAGAGTATGTTAATCGAACATTTAGTTAATGTTTATTCAGACACAATGATTATACACAAATGAAACCGAAAAATAACATTCGATAGCCAACGATATACCATGTTACATTTTACGTTCGTTTTATTTCCGTTTCAATCGCATGAATTATATTCAAAACATAACGATCCACACTAGATGATCGTTCTATTCTTCTGCATCGTCTGGAGATTGTGATGAATAGATGACTTCTGTGAATCTTATCTGAATTTTGCAATTTGTAACGACAAACCAAACAATAGACACCTGCAGTAGTCAGACATCTTTGTCTTCGTCAGACATCGAATAGACTTCCGATTCAAATTAATGGTTTATAATGTTCGATTTGAAAAGATGGTATGGTATTTTCCGAAACAGGGAACATAATATAATTTATTATATATTTATGTACTTACAGCCGATACACTTTTTACAGGGTTCAGAAATAATACGGTTCAAGAAAAAAAAAACGATTATTTTTACACGGTTTTTTTCACTTTAACACGGTTTAAAAATGAATTATATCACAATGGTAATATGGCCAGTATACTGTTACAATTATATGTCTAATATGTAATTATAGTAAATTAAAATAAAATCGATGTTTTTTAATGATTTTACACGGTGAAATGTTTTTAAATTACACTTCTTTCATAAAGTACATTTGGATGGAAGTTCTATCCAAATGTACCGATGGAACTTTTTCCACACTTTTGGAACTTTTTTTTTTGCCACATATTTTTTACACGGTAGTTCCTGGAAAATATCCCCCGTATAAAAAGAGGATTGGGTGTATTTTTTATATCGATAGATTGATTATTTTTTTTTTAATTATGTTATAATTTAGTTAAGTTTACTGTGACTTGAAAATTATATCGAAGAATTTTAATTTTTAAATTTTATATATTCTAAGTAAAAATACAATAAAGGTTTAGAATATTTCGATTATTTCGCTGCAACAGATTAAAATTAATTTATTTACAACAATAATAATGATTAAGCAATTATTTTTTCAACTCCAATGTAAAGTAAAATTTTCTTTAATTTTCAATCTCAACCTTTAATACAAACATAAAAATCAGAGCTTTGGAACGACCACTTTTTCGAGTTGCTCCGCTCCGGCATCAAAGTATTATATTTGCTTCAGCTCCGCTCCACTCTTTGATTAAATTTAATTAGAGCCTCGAACAGTGATTTTCTTCGTTAGAGTTTAACAAAAAATATATAAAAGTTCGGTTCAGTTCCGAGTGATAAATTTTTTAATTTAAAGACTCAAAAAAACAACATTTTTCAAAAAAATGTACACTTATAAAAAACCAACAATCCCAAAAATTGTTTTATAATTATAAATTAAAATTATTAATGTCGAATTGTTGTAGAAAATTTTAAATGATTTTTTACAAGTGGAGCACTACAAATTTCCGTACTCCGGTTCCGCTCTTGCTCCGCGTAAAAATCCGTTGCTCCACCTGCTCTTTGCTCCACTCCGAAACTCTGATAAAAATACAAAACCAAAACTTTTATACAAATCTTCATATAAACTAAACTTTCATCGATGATTCGCGAGAATTTTTCCATCTTTCAAAAACTAACGAAGCTCTACCGATTGAATGTAATTTTTTCCCAATATTTCACGATTTTTCTAGTGATTTTTCTCAAAAAAAAATCACAATTAGCCACGATCCAATAACGGAAACACTCTGAACCCATTTTCTCACCATTCACTAACATACAAACCCCTCCAAATTTCCAGATCACGAAAAACCAACAGCTCACCGACCTTCCGGGACGGGGTAACTTTGCCGGGACGCACTCCCCGACCGAAACACCTGCTTTTTCCGAACCCACCGTGTTTCATCCACAAAACGAACTTCTACCCTCCCCCACACACAACACCACATATAAGCAGAGGCCATTTTCCACCACTTTGCGTGTCGGTCTACTTGGTACCGCCGGTACGAGCCAGCGTTGTAAAAATCAGTCTGATAAGTTCTGTCTTCGAGGCGACACGTGCTCACTTATTCAGCGATTACTTCCTCGA
Source organism: Hydropsyche betteni (assembly GCA_028571205.2). NCBI lineage: Eukaryota > Metazoa > Arthropoda > Insecta > Trichoptera > Hydropsychidae > Hydropsyche > Hydropsyche betteni. The sequence goes on along the minus strand of JAOXNN020000027.1, from coordinate 5,066,853 downwards.
AGAGTTAGAGGTCATTTTTTTATCAAATTTATGAAAATCGTCCGATTTTTTATTTTGATTTTCGATTTTTTTCGTTTTTGATCTGCGTCAAATTTTTGGTTGGATTTTATGGTGGAAATTTTAGGATGGACGAAAAGGTTTTGATCGGATTTTAATTGTGTATTTTATGGAAATTTGTTTGATATTTTTATCGGTGGTTTGGAATCGGGTTGGTTTGATTGTCATTGCGGCACGTCTCTATAGTAACGTGGATAACCACATTTTTTAGATACACGTGAAAATTGATGGAAATTATGAGAACGATGTTTTCAAAATTTGTAATAAGTAACATATAATATATCCATTTTTATAATATAATATTTTGCTGTATCAAGAAATTATGTAACATAATATTTATTATGATTTTTGTGTTACATAAACAATTTACCTTTTTTTTATAAAAACTTAATTGAATATTTTTATATTTGTCCTAATTTTAATATCGAATTGAAATTTATATTATAATTCTTATGATTGTTCCATTAATACGTATGGAACTTGCGAAAAAATAATATTATACAATTGTGCGAATATTTCTTAATTCTACAAAAAAAAAAGTATATCGTAATCAATATTGTGATTAGAAATACGATATTGCAAATTTTATTCTATGAAATACCGACTTAGGCGTTGGGAAAAAATTGATTTGTATTTATAATAGCATCTATTCTTTGATTGTTAAGTATAATACAATGTACAAATTGTGTAATCGATTTATAAAAAAAAATGATGTTCGCACAATTTTATACGCGTATAGAATCAAAGAAAGTTAATGTAACATAAATGTTTAAAAATAATAAATTATATTTGTTTATTATGTGGAAATACGCAAAACAATGTCAAACTGATAACGAATTTATAATATTACAACTTCCATGGACAAAATGTTAAAGATCACAATTTCATAAACGAAGAGTTCACATACGAGATAATTTTCCGAAGAAATGGAACATATTTATTATTAAAACGTACAAAGTTTAAAAAAACAAAACAAAATAAAATTCGCACAAATCGGAAAAAGCATCATGGGAATTCCCCCTTTCGAAACCATCATTTACCGTTTTAAATACGTCTTTACGAGCAATATTGAATCATTTGATCGAAAAACTAAAAACTAATTAATGAAATCCACTCTAGAACTAATTAAGTCAGCGCCGGACGACTACAAAGTCAAAGGTCGCCTCGTGCAAGATTAGGGACGTTCTCTTTCTGTGTTTTAAAAAAAAAATTACTTTGGTTGCAATTCGAATCGCCAAAACGAGATGCATCAACCGAATTGGCGATTATTCAACTTTCTGGAGAGACGTGCGAATTTTTCAGGTCGCGACCTCATCATGAGACCAATTGGTTGCATCTCGAGCTTGACAGGTCTGACCCTGAAGTCTTTGTACGTTTTCTTTTTTGTACAACCTGCCGGAATCGTAATATCATCATCGTCATCACAATAGTTTATACAATGTCAAGATTTTTCAGATAAATCATCGAAAGTTTAGCTTTTATTTATCGTTAGCGATAAGGTGAATTTCAAAGAGTTTGGAAATCGTCGAAACATTACGATAAAGGGAGGCTAAAAACTATTCATACTAAAAAACAATGGTTTAATTCTTAGACTAATGTGTCCAAGTTTTGACCATGTAATACGTCGCTTAACTTTGAGAGTAAAAATCTGTGTTCAATAAAGCCAAATTATTGAAACATTAAGATAAGGAAAAAAAAACGATTAGTTTTATTGTCAGACCAATATTTCCACGTATTGACCATGTCATACGTCGCTTAACTTTTAAACATTCGATAAATCTAAACTAATGAGATATCATAATAGGAAAGTAACTTTTAAACAGTTTGAATATTAAAATTCACCTCTTTCGAATTGTTTTAGGCCAAGACTTAACAGTTCGCATTATAGTAATGAGTTGATAACTAATCATTATGTCTAATTAAGTAAATTTGAAATCAGAAGAAAATATTTTTTTAACGTTCGGGATTTGAATCGAAACTGCACCATGCATATGTCAAGGTATTATGTTGAACGCTGAAAATGCGTGTTTTCAGCTGAAGCCAACGGATATTGACCAAATTATATAACATTAATAATTCATGATGCACCTGGCTTTCGAATTCGAGGGTTCTAAACCATAAGTCACGCATAAGTTGGTGAATTTCCGTGCCTACGAAGGCATGAAAGTGGACATCTGTCCCTGTTCTTGTTACGGTTGAGCGAATGAATGTGAATTTGACACATGTCCGTTTTATATTTGTTATGTATGTTCTTAACACCTGCTATAGAATTCGAATAAAATGTTTAATCGTGACAAAATTAATAGTTTTCTAGAAATTGATGTTTCAAAAGATGTATTGTATTTCTCGGAGGGGTTGGCTCTAATATCCATTACCAAATTTTCTACACCATTGACCAATTATATTTCATGTGCTTCATGTAACTTAATTTAAGGTTTTTATTTGTTTTATTATAGGTCTTCAGCCAAAATGAAAACAATAATTTTATGACATTTTTTTTATATATACAAGAATCATGTCTAATAATAACTTATCTTCCAATGAATTCAACAACAGTATGATTCTGAATATGTCCAGAAAATCACGACTAAAACACACATGCAGTCAAAGACAGAATTCAAACAAAGCCATGTTTTCCACAAATACTTTTCCGCATAATTCAAAAAGAAACAACATTAATAATAACAGCATAAGACAGCAAGCTGACATTATAAGATATATACCTGCACAAAATGCTATATTAAGCGATCTTCCTGATATACAATATATGCAAAGAGGTCCATACATTCAAAATATATTTTCACCCGATGTACATTCAACTCCAATTACGAATGGTGAAAAATCAAAGAGATTTTCATTCAAGAAAAATAAAAATAGTTCTCTTGAGAATCCAGTTCAAAATTTTTATCTACCTCATGCACAAAATTCAGACAAACCTACGAATGAATATGAAATGTATAAATTACAAAATCTTTCAAACGTTCCTACTATATCTAAGAAAGTTGAAATGGATAGTAATTTGACATTATATCCATCATCTGCATGTATGGAAGGTAAAGTTATCAAAAGAAGAGGAATACGAGGAGTTAGTTGGATATTCAATTTAGCATTAAAAGATGATAGTGTCGGAAAAATTTATAAAAAACAAATAGGAGTTTTGTTTTGTATTATACTTATGTTACTTATAATTGGAATCATATTAGGATGTTCAATTAAATATTTATCAATCGATTATATATTACATCATAATCAAACAAAATTATCATCAAAATATGAGTCAAAAATTTTTAAATTGTATAAAAATATAACTAAACCATCTAGAAGCACTACGGCTTCGAATGAACAAGATATATCTACGACAATATATCATGAAGCAAGTACACGAATAACAACATTGTCATCAACTATATTTATATCTGAAAATAAAACAAATTTAGAAAAACGTAATGAATACAAGACTGATATTGTTAATTCGAGTAAAATGGATTCAGAAAAAAATATCAATATAGGATTTACACATGATGAAATGAGTAATATGTGTAGCGATTGTAGAAAATTTTTGGATATCTGCATTACCGTTGCAGAAACTGGAATACCCACATGTAAACCAGCCATTGACATTAGTGATCCGACAGGTTAAAAATTTTAATATTCGTGTATAAATTTTTCCATATTTCTAATCATCATAATCATTCATTATCCAATTCAAAATGAAAATCTTTGCAATGCTTTTTAATCTTGAATAATTTTCATCTAGTGGATTTTACACAATCTATAAATTTTTAGGATGCGGAGGTCTCTGTGTTTTAGAAGTAGAAGCTTGTTATCTTCTAAACAAAAAGCATTCCATATACACCTGTTTACCAGTAGAAACATTCGAAAAGTGTGAATCGCACGAATGGAAGTGTCAAAATCAATTTTGCATTCCAAAAAACAAACAATGCGACGGTGAAATTGATTGTTACGATAGGTCTGACGAAGTTCAATGTGATTGTAAGTAAATCAATGAAAAATAACATATTGTTAGCAATAACATAGAAATATGATTAAAATTTCAGCATGCGATCTGACTAAAAATTTTCAATGCGGAAACAAAACGTCATGCTTGGACCAATCGAAAAAATGCAACGGTGCTTTAGATTGTTGGGACGGTTCTGACGAACTCAACTGCTTTACTGGTAAAACAATTATTTACATTCAAATGCAATATGTAACATTAATAATTGATATGTATATTACAGTATGCCCTGAAAACCAATTCACATGTAACAACGGTGAGTGTATACCTGATACTTTTTTCTGTGATAATCTATCAGATTGCAAAGACAAAAGTGACGAACCTGCAGGATGCACAGGAGGATGTGAGCAGCACGAATTCAAATGCTCGAATGGTAGATGTATACCAAAAGATGCATTATGCAACGGGAAAGATGATTGCAGTGATAAGTCAGATGAGCGCAATTGTTCAAAAATGAAAGTTTGAATGATTCTTGTTCGTGTTGATTGAAAAATACTCTTCAAGTGCCACAAGTATTATTGGATGGTGTTGAAATAATTGCGAGTCTTTTAAAGTGTCGAGTAATGGAAATATTCACAACAGTAGTGATTACAAAGTACTATGCACGTTCTAAGGTATAACCATACTTAAAAGCCAATATATTTTATAATGCATTTTTACTTGTCTATTTTTTGTGAGGTTGTTTTCAATTTTATAAAACGTACAGTGCAAATTACCGACAATAAATTAATATATAATTGTTTTCCTTTTTTTTTTAAATATATCAATGGATGAAATCATAAACATAACAAATAATTTGAACTTTTTCTTATTTTATTGATATAGAAAATATACAGAATATTGGAACAATTACAAAAAAAAACTGCATCTAAAAACGATCTTGCGTTTGAAATTTGTACAATGCACATGTTACATATTTTGTATGATATTTGGATTTTTTTTTTTACAAAGGTGGTATTATAAATTATTACAAATACCGATATTAAATGTTATGTTGCTTTGTGAAATATTAATTGTAAGTTGAAACTAAATCTAAATTTAACAAAAAAAAATTTAAACAAATAAAATGAATCAATGAAGGAGTCACCATACATATTTTTAAAATAAATTCTTTTCAGCCCGAAATAAAAAATTAATTGTAATAATGGAAGATTTGTTATTTTGAAATTTGAGTGTGATGTTTCATATTAAAAAATTATCTAAGCAACTAATCTTTTTCAGAAACAATTATCAAAATTGTCAATGAAACATTGTAACATGTCATGAAAGATATTTTGAATTAAAAAAAATATCTTATACATTGTAATAAATTTTAAATTTAAACATATTAACCTTCACTTAATATTGAGCACAAAAAATAGAAAGGAAGCTTACTAATTTCGATAACTTATATAAAGTCTTCAGGTTCCCTCGGCGCATCGAGATCTCGGTAGTGAATCACGGGGCGAAAGTCGGACGAGGGCCCCCTTTAAAAAGTTGAAGTATACATAAGACAAGATATATTTAGTAAATACAAATTATTCACATAATTAGTTAGCACATATCGACTGTGCTGCGCAATATGAAAATCTATTTTCATAATTATAAAATCCCTCCCAGAGATAATAAAAGGAAAAACGGGTCGAAGGGTCATAAGTGCAAAATAAAAAAGTGAGATTATACAAAGAAAATTGTTTTATTTTAATAAGATTAAAAATGAAAAATTCGAAATTTCAATGGATTAAAAAAAAAAGGGGTTCAAATTAAAATAAGTCACCATTCTCTGGGAGGTCTAAATCATGGTAGGCTATCACTGATCTGGAGCCTTCTGGATAATCGTTCCTGAAATACGCTCAAATATTTAATATTTTCGCTAAAAGATATTGAAGTAGTGTACAATATCCGAATAAAATGAGAGCACGAAAAGTTTTATGGGATTATTTGAAATGAAAAAGGATTTTACAAACCTTCCACGATTGTACGACCTCATGTGACGGGAAGATGTATATTGCGCCGGTGGATAAGCTGGAGGAGGGAAGCCATAAGGTGGATGAAAACCACCATAAGAACTGCGACTAAAAAAAATAGTTCAAATAATAAAGTATTGATAAATAAATAAATAAATTTGGTATTGGGTTTTTTTTAGTTTATTTATCACCTTGAAGAATAAGGCGGTGGTTGAGCAGATTCTGCCCTACGCCCTGATGAACCTGGGTGTTCTTGAAGTTGCGGTCTTTTCACATCTTTCAAGTAATTGTTGAAATATTCAACCTCTTTTTTGACTTCATCGACCTGAATTTTAAATTATATTTGTATTGACCAAATCGATAGTTTCAATAATAGCCACCATCACATGATAGTTTACCTTTTCACCGTGTTTATTGAAGATATGTTTTTTAATAAAGTCTGGTCCTTTGAATTTCTTTCCGCTGAGAGGACAAAGCCATTTATCTTTAGCCAATTCCTGAGTGTTTGCCTGAATGAACTTCTCGACTTCACCTTGACAGTTCTTAGTACCCAACTTCACAAGCTCGTCTTCATCCAATGGTTGCGTGTCTTGTAAAAATGTCGATATTTTATTTTCGAAACTTCGAATATATTCAGTTATATCATTCGAAGTAACCTATTATTTAAAAAAACAAAAATCAATAATACATATTATTACCAAAGGCAATAGTTAAAAAAAAATTGTACTTTATTAGAAGGTGGTGGTCCTCGAGCATGCATGATACCACAACGATTAGGCATTTCATCTTCGTACGGATATTCACAATGATTATAGTAATCTAAAGAATGAACAATTCTGAGGTACAAAATCAATCTATCCAAAACGCGTGACAATTGAGGATCTCGTTCAACTGTATCTCCTGCTGGTGGATTATCGTTTCCATCAGCATTTGATGCATTTTCATTATCATTATTACTGTTTAGACCCAACAATTCTTCTTCTTCAGCTGAAGCTTCTTCAATTAGATACTCGGTGATATTATGTAGAACTGGATTAGAAGATTCCAAGTTGAACTGTAAAACAACAAAAAATAAATAAATTTCGTGACATCAGTTAGTTTCACATATTAAAAATACTAACTTGATTGAACATGTCGCTTTGAGTATTTATTACTTTTGTTTCCCATAAGCCTGCTTTAGCATCAAGATGATAGCATAATTTTGCAGCAAGTCGAGCGTCAGTACGGACTACTTGTTTGTGTAATGTAATGCCGTTCACAGGTCTGATACGTCTGGATAAATCACGGTTTACAATAGCTCCAAGTTCGCAATCTTTCAGCTAAAAACGTATTTTTAAATAACCACTTATATTGAATTGTCATCAATAAGGAAAAAATATTAAAGAAATATTTCATTACTCGAATATTATTCAGATTCCAGCAAATATCTTTGATATTAACTTCACGTTTGAACGAAACCCATCCTCGACGGAACCAACGACGGTCAGGAAGTGGATCCGCTAGAGCTACTCTTAAAAATCCACCATAGCGTCTACACATCTACAATGAAAAATTGATAAAAATCAGAACAAATTCAATTTCAGTTTTTTCTTCTAAAAACACGTACCGCTTCTACTTCAGCTTTGGTGATTGTGGGTGATAGATTTCTTAAAAATATAGAAGTAGTTTTGTGCATCGCTCTCGCTTCTTTCTTATCAATTTCTTCAATTTTCTTTGATTCCTGTGTCTCTTTTTCATCACTCTTTTTGTGATCATCTGTTGTTTTGACAGGATTATCATTTTTTTCCATATCCACAACAGAATCATTATCTTCCGGTGTTTTCTGATTAATATAAATTTTTAGAATGCATTAAAAATAAAATAAATTGATTCAAAAACAAACTATACTTGTTTAATTTCTTCAGGCTCATCATTTTCTCCAGGTGGTCTAAGTTCTTTGTCATCAGTACCTTTACGGTTGCCATTTTCACCTTCACTGTCACTAGAATCGGAAGAAGACGACGAGGAAGATGAAGAACTGGAACTTCCCGATGATTCTCCGGAGTTACGACTTCTTTTTCGTTTAGTTCCATTTCCTAAAAAACATTTTTTCAATAAATATATACTATTTGATGAAACATTACAATTATCGAAAGCAATAAAATATTACGTTCACTAGTTTTTTCGGGAGCACTCGGTTCGTCTGTTTTTGTAACTTTCGAAAATTTCTTAGCTTGTTCTTCCAATTCTTTATGATGCGGATCATCAATTTCCATGTTCAAAGGTTCATCTTTTTCATTTTCACCCTTTTCATTCTTTTCTGTTTTCTCCTTTTTGCTTTCATCATCATCATCTTCTTTTTTGATATTTTCCACTTTGTCATCCAAAATTTCAATTGGTTTGTCTGATAATAAAAATGCAAATTTAACATAAATTATCTGAAAACCTGTATTTGTAAAATTTAACAATTAAACGTCTACCGTTATCAATAGAAGGTGGGGGTTCTGGTTGTTCATCTAAAACCTTTAGATCATCATCAGTACCGCCTTCTAATTTAATAACAACTGTATCCAATAGTCTAATAAGTTGGTCCGTTTGTTCTACGTCAACACTGACATTGTCAAAATAAGAGTTATTCAGCAGCTCAACAAAAACATTCAAACGATTCTAAAATAATTTTTCAGATTAATTTTAATATGAAATAAACCTTATAAGTGAGTAAATGATATGACATATAATTAACCTTAAGTGAAGCCATTTGTTCTTCTTTCCTTTTGAGCGATTCTTCCGGATGATATTTTGTCTTGAACCTATAGAAAAGAATTAGAAATAAATGAAAACGATAAAATCTATAAAAATATACTACACTAAAACTGACACACAATTTTTCACAAAATAGTGTAGAAAAAAAAACCACAAAATACAAAAATAAAACATTGTGTGATTCAATATAACGGTGGAGGTTTATTTTATTTTATTTCAATTCATGATAAATATGAGATAGTAAAAGATTCTTCTTTAATCTCACCTGTTGTCACTTAATGTTGATACCTACAACCCTGACCTAACTCGCGATACTCGAGGCATTGCGCGCCCCGAGCAATTAACGAATACCCTAATCGAGATAAAATATATTCGCGGAAAAAAATATTCGTAGCACACATTTCAATCAGAAAGAAGAACAGCGTGAAGTATGCTGGACAACGTAGACTGTGGGACAAATGGTCATGTATTAAGATTCAGACAAATAACGAGATTCAAGTGGCTTATTATTGATGCCTTATCGATTTTTTTAAATGTTATCCGAAAAAGCCACTTAAATCTCCGATTCCTCTGAAAGATTTTTTATTATTCATATATTATCTTAAATTTAACAGAATAATCTTTACATTTTTAAAGTAACAGAAACATGCTCTCGATAAAGTCAATGCTAGAATATTGTTTAGATTATTTTTTATGCGCTTACGAAATTCGATGTGAATACAAACACAGAAGTATTACTCAAAATACCTTAGGCTAAGTAATTTAAAAACAAATATATCAATAAAGTAAAAGCCATTTGACAATTTTGGGTTGAGTATAATATAACAATTCTTGGCAAAAAGGTATAAATCTGCTTAAAATCACAAGCTTCAAACAAAATAAAATGCAATAATTGACAAAACAGTTCCCTACCATTCTTCATCTTTGTGAGCGATGAAAAATTCGTTAAGCTGTTGTCTTCGGAATTCAAGTTTGTAGTCATTATATTTCCTAATAGCGTCTTCGTCTGTTATAGAATCATCCTGAGTCGAGAGAAAAGCTTTGAAAGACATCATGGCCGGTTGAGTATCGGACGCCGCTCCACTTCCGAGTCCGCCCTCTCTGATAACGAACATCGATAAATAAATTTTTTTGCAAAAATTGCAAAATATACAGTTTGCACAAAGATAAAAGTACCTGGAAGACGTTTGCGAATGAAGATACGTTTGGTGGGCAGGATGATGTCCATAGGAATCGTGCGCCCATCCATAACTACCGTATCCATCGTGAGGTACTCCGTATCTTCGATCGTCGAGGCCTCCCCAGTCGGAGGAGCGAACGCGCTTGGATGGCGGATCGCGAACCGGTGAATAGCGAGAACCACCTAACCCCGGACCACTACGGTAATCTCTATATTCTGACCTACGTGACCTGGAAGACCACGAGTCCCTGAAAAGGGAAAACGACATTAACATGTGCAAAATCTCGGTAAAGCGTGTGATTTATGACGACGATGAGGCGATAATTTTAGTGAAAAATACATGGGAATAGTATAGTAGAGAAATGAGGTTATGTTATAGTGCCTGACCTCTCTTGCCAATCGTCTCTCCTCGAGCGCTCGTCCCTGGAGCCAAGTCCACCACTGGAGCGCTCGCCGCGAAATTTATCTCGTCTTTTCCGATCATATTCGTCGTCGGAATCTCCCATCTCCGAGGATGTTTAAAATTGAGAGACGCTTGGAAGCCGAAGCCAGCCGTCACCCGACGCACGCTCGCCAACGTTGCTGCGTCATCGACGTTTACTTCAATTTTGCCAACATCATAAAATTGGGCTTTAGACGTATTAAAACACACCGATTAACTCACAAAAGGCTTCTAACCGGAACTATGCCTCTGAAATACCGCTAAAAACTATTTTTTTTCTGGAATGAAAACTGGAAAAAATATCGGTTGAGTTAGGTTTTAAATTTTTTTAAATTTTCTTTACTTTTAATATATACTTTTTTCCAAAGATGTACAATTACTTTAAATTAAATATGTATTTGTTTAATCGAGAATTTGATTTTTTTGCAGTTTAAATTCATTGAAAAAATAATTTACGCATTTACATTTATATAAATGAATTGCGAGATGCAAGGTAGAAACCTTGCATTTTTTCAAAAAAATATCACTCGGAGCTGAACCGAAAACCGATAATCGAAAATCGGAAACGAACCTATTTTTTGTTGTTGTTGAACCGTAACCGAAAACCGGAAAGAAAAAAATTACGGTTCGGCCTTGCACACAACTGATTGTGAATCGCAAATACTACTGATTGTGAATCGAAAGTTGCTTATACGTATACATAGTTTCAAGTATAATATGTTCACGATATAAATTTAATAAACATGAATCAACAATATTTTATAAAAATATAGAAAGTCAAAATGAACCAATACTGTAAATAACTAATGATTAAATCCTTCCAAGGCTTTCTCAGAAACCAAAGCCTCACAATTCCAAATATTGTTCGCCCACGTTCTTTACCTTTCCTTGATAAATTCGTTCTTTGCTTTCGATCCATAAAAATTACGAATGAAACATACCAATATCCTTCATAACTATTACACTCACTGGTAATTCAATTGAATAATTACGACGTCGAAAAATAATATTTCGTTCCCTCCAAGATTTTCGAGTCATGTCACGATTTAATGTTCAACAACCACAATCAATATTTCGTTTATCTAGAACGATATTCATTATTCAATGTTTTTTTCTGCTGTCATATAACGGGTTGAAACAATGTTTCTACACGAGATGTTCGTGGGCATAAAATGGGATGGGTCGATTGATTTAAACAGATAACTGTTTATATTTCGTTTTGCTTATTGGCCGAGTAATAATTCAAACGTGACATTGCTAGTTTTAAAACGCAAAAAACTAAGTTAGAGATCGAATTTACTTGATGTTATCTATTCTTAAATGGTATGATACCTCTCTTTATTTTTGTTTTCGTTTTTTATTTGGGTTTTATTCAATCGAATTATCAAATTTTTATACATATTATACAAAAGGGACACCGTTTACGTGACTCCGTTGTAAAATTGATTGGTTTAGTGAGTAATTCGTAAAAAAATGTTTTTATTAAATAATTCCATATGATAAAATTTAGAATTATGAATGTAATTCTAGAACTAGTTGTCAACTTTATAAAAGTTACAGGTGTTTTTTTTTCAATTACAGACAATATTTGGTGTTCGCGCGACGTTCACCTTTGTAAACATAAGTTAAAAATACGCACTTACAAAATCGTTTTTTAAATTAAAACAATCAGATTTTGTGCAAAGATTTTTCGCAAAATGAATTATGAAGATTGACTTATAAGAAAAATGAAAAAAATAATTTTTAATACCTATTATCTTAGGGAAAAAAATTCATATTCATTTTCAGTTTAATTATATTTTTATACTGCAATAAAATTCCACAAATATCATTCATTATTAGTAAAAAATATTCCAACGAATCATTGATTATCAATAAAAAGATACACAAAAAACAGACTTCTAACTTTTCTGATTTTAAAGATATTTTTGTTTTTTCACCCACAGGCGTCTGACAGACGCCACGCGAGTGATGGAGGATCAATGGATCAAATATTTTTTTTATAATATACATGAGGTAAAATTTCGGGTAATACATGAGGTAATTTTTTCATAAAACAGCTTTATGATCCTTCTGCAAGTTTCGAAAAAAAAAATAAAAAAAAGTTAAACGATTCGAGCACATAAAATTTTATAAGTGCCATCTAAACATAAGTAAAAAAAAGAAACCCCCTCCAATCTCACGGATGTCATTATTATTATACATTAAACGATAAAAATAATGATTGTAATCATTTTTAAACTATCACGCTAATCGAACCGTTCTCGTAGTACAAGTACGAACATCATCAATCACACAATTTTATCATATCAAACGGATAATTACGTGCCGCGGTTCATTTGAATAACGCGCCATAAAAACGGCCACATCCCGAGAAGACAATGTCATTATAAAATGACGATCTATCACGATCGGATTTAGTTGAATTAATATGTGCGGTTGCACGCGAAAATGTTGCGAGTCGGAAAACCACATGATTATATTAAAATTTGCGACACGAGACTAATGGGTCGTATCTTATTATTATATTGAAAATTTAATATTGAAAAAACGTGAGATTCTTTGAATCGATCGTTTTATTTATTTTGTTTTGATATTGAAAATTTTCGGTTCGATTTAGAAATTTTTGAATGTCACCGCTGTTTGTGGTGGTTAATTTATGCAATGATCGCATGTGATGTAATGTTTACATAATAATTCTCTTATTAGATTGATTCAATTAGTGTAGTTCTTATTATAAGTAATATGATGAAAATGAAAAAAATACAACCGTCATTAGCGATCGTGAAATTTGTACCGTTGACCCATACTATAATTTATAACGATTGTCGTATTAAAATAAAATAATTAAAATAGTATGAATTATGCGTCATTCAAATGGAGTTTTTTTCAATGATTTTATAAAAATATATTAAAAATGGGTAGTAAAAAACTTATTTATGTAATAGTGTATTTATATCAATAAATGATGTTAAATTTTTAATATAAAGTTATTTTATTATAAACTTATTCGATTGATCATCAGCTTTATTGAATCTTCTAGCTTCCATTGATAAAAGTTAAGCGACAGGTAGAGTAGACAATATATGAATGTTATTGAATTGAGAATATGGATTTTTGTATTCAAAATTAATGATTATTTTTTTCATCATTACTTTGCATATGAAATTGATAATGATTTTCAACAAGAACTTAAATTTTATACTTTCTTAGTAATTTTCCATTTATAAGAATCTTATTGTTAGTTTTATCAAATCCGACACACATTTGAACCAAAATTCTCATCATCACAACACGAAAGATGATTATTATCGATTTAACTACATCGAACTGTCGTTTCCTTCGCGTGTGATATATTGTCATTAGTCATGGTTTTTTAACATTGTCACAACGTAATGTCTATATTTATACAATTTGTTTAAGTTTCGATAAAGTTTAAAATGTGTTTATTCGACTTGGATTATTATAATGAATATTTTTTATCTAATCTAGAACTGGCAAATTGTATATGTCGTGTGTATTTTGTGATTAAACAATATATTATATTATATTATATATCTTTGTGATCAAGGTTAAAAAAAATATATTTTTTTGTATTCAAATGTTAATTTATTTTCTGTCAGACAATGCATCGATGAATGAAGAATTTTTAAATTATAAATTATTATTTTTCATTTGAAAAGGAGTAATTGATGCATGAAGATTATAATCTGATTTATACCAGTCATTGATTTGTTGAACAAGTCAAATGACACTCTATATACAAAAATATTATGATCATAACATTTAAAATAAAATAATAGTAATTATCGGTAATTTAAATGCTTTGGGAATTTATATAAAAATTTTCTCAGCTCATGACAAATTTAATAGGGTTGTTATAAATTATTATGAAATACAAATATTTCAACAAAAATGTGACATTGCAAATCTCTAGGAAATGTTGTGATGGGTTGTTTACATAAATTACTTTGATTCAACAATAATTCAATTAACATACTGTAAATTTTTAACCGACATGCAACCTTTTGAATAATCGACAAGGCATTATTATACGCTTTAGTTTACACGTTGTAAATGTCACAATTTCGACATCCATCAACTGAAACGCCATATTGCAATAATTCTTATTTTTTAAAAACCAAATTCGACGCTTTTATATTGTGTAACAACTGTATCTTATGTGTAATTTTTTTTTCGTCGATAAACGATGAACTTTTGAGTATAAATACGAAAATCAATGTCAGGCCAAGTGGTTTTTTCGCCCACACGAATTCACAAGGATATTTGAATTGTTGTTCGTCGAATCGTTACCATTGTTTAAAGTGTATGTGAAACTAGTTACTATTTTCCATTCATGATATTTATGTGTTTTAGATGAGCATTAAATTTCGCACGTATACAAAATTTTTTTACAAAATTTTTTTTCGTTGAAAATTTCACAGTAAATCGAGCTTTTGTATTTGTTTTAAAAAGGTCAATACTGCCAATGGATTTATTTATATTGTAATACTGCTGAAATTTAAATTTATATTTTTTTTTACAAAAATAAACATGCTGATAATTTAATACTTTCGATTGGTTTTCACGGTTAAACATTTGACTTTTATACGTTTGTGATTTTAAAAGCAGTACCTTGGAATAATAAATAAAAACTTGCATCAATTTGTAAAATAACAATGACTCAATTTATACAAACGATTCATATAATTCTCATTAAAAATTGAAACAAAAAAATTCTATAATTATCTACCTTACAAACAACAAATAAGGATATGTAAAATTAGTTGAACGTTTATATGATTCATTGTATGAACGGGAACCACAAGTTTCTTCGTAACTTCAGTTAGAACTCGTTTTGACAGATAACTAAACATAATACATATTTCGTATAAAAGCATTCTTGGAAGCTT
Source organism: Hydropsyche betteni (assembly GCA_028571205.2). Classification (NCBI taxonomy): domain Eukaryota; kingdom Metazoa; phylum Arthropoda; class Insecta; order Trichoptera; family Hydropsychidae; genus Hydropsyche; species Hydropsyche betteni. The sequence goes on along the minus strand of JAOXNN020000027.1, from coordinate 5,051,555 downwards.
GCAGATAAGATTCGATCATAAATTACAGTATGATTTTTTTACTGAACGATATTATAGTCGTTTATGCGATACCGGATTTTCGCAGGGTTGCTGGGTCTATCGGAATACAGGTTTAGTCGATTCTATGCAAAAACGAGGGTTATCTTGAGAGTTCGCGCGTTTTTTCCTTCACGATTATGTATAAATTGTTTTCACAATAATTATGGAATTCCCATTTATTGAGTATTCATTATTGTATTAATTGAGTATTCGGATATTTTTTTATCTTTCGGATTGAAAAAAAAAACGCGAATGAGGTCAGATTTTGCTTATTTGGTACATACATTGCACATATGTAAACTTTGTGAAATTTCTCGAAAGTTTATTTTCGTTTTCAATATATGTGGTACCTGATAGGGATATTATTACCGGTAAATCCGTTTACCGGTAAATAACCTATATTACAATTTAGTTATTTACCAGTAAATATTTTTTGAAAAATGTTTTTTTTTATAAGTATTTTAGGGTTTTTCGGCTTCTCATTTTTTTTCGTTTTAATTCGGGTTTTTTTTTAATATTATTTATATGTAAATTACCAGTAAACTGGTAATTAGGAAAAAAATACCAGTAAACGAAATTTACTGGTAAATCTGAAATCCCTAGTATCCGGGTATTTTGATATGTCAATGCTGACTCATGTCAAATTTTATAGTCGATATGTAAAAAAACATGAATAAAAAGTGTCAAAAAATGTAAAGCAATAAGTAATCGGAATAATCATCAGCGAGTTTTCATTTTAATTATTTTTATAATAAACGATATGAGTTGTTTTATTGACAAAATCGAAATAATGCAATACGCCATTTTATATATTTAGATTATCATCATAAAATTTGGACTGTTTGAATTATTTTCATTTCAACTTCAAATGAATTTTAAAAATTCGATATTCACCATACGCGATTTTTACAATTCTCATACAAACCATATTTTTGAAAGTAAAATAATTCCAATTCCAAAAAAAAAATTGTTTACCGTTCATTATGATTAGCTATATTTAACCAAAGAATACACCAACTCATTTTTTTTCCGTAAACGAACACATACCACTCTCGATCAAACGGCTCATGCAAAAAACTAATTTTCCATCAAATTTCCAAATCGATTTTAACATTCAAACATACCACGAGAATCCTCACATCGAAAACACCAACCAATCACCAAAGCACCCGAACGACAACAACAATGACAGAACTCCCCTCGCGGGTAATTCTTATGATTCATCGCCACGAAAGTTCCGCGGACGACCTGGTCTCCGAGATGGTCAGACCTTGGATTCGGAGACGCGAGGATATAAAGCCACCGACGGTGAACCCTGGCCGATCATTTCATTTGCGGCCATCGAGATGAAAGCCGCTCTAGTCCTGGTGGTCTTGGCCATTGCCGGCGGTTGCAGGTCGCATCTTCATCTCGGACACCATGGTCATCTGAAGGGTGTTTTGCATGGTATTTGTTAAAATTTACTTAATATATCATCATCGTCATCGTTGTCGACCCTTTTTTGTGTCCACTGCTGGACAAGGTGACCCCATCAAATATTGGGGGTCTAGGCTATATACCTTATCCGAGCGCCAACCTCGTATTGATACTTAATAAATCATCAGTAATAATGTAATTTATTACAGTTTTTATCGAAATCAACATTTTACACTTCAAATTCAACTATGTTTAGCAGGGATTGGCAAACTCTGGCACGCTGCCTATTTTCAATCGGACCCGCGGACTAATATTGTTTTTACATGAATTTAAAAATTTTTGAATGAATTCGGAAATTATCATCCTCGAAAAAAAATCACAGGAGATGTATTTTCTGAATTTGAATTCTGATTTCCATATGTCGAAATCCATTGATCGGTGCAATTGAGGAGGTTTTATCAAACGCTCGATTGGAAGTGATTGTTCTCCAAAGTTTTGTACATATTTTAAAAAATTTTACATTTTTAACGATAGTATAAATTTAATCAATTAAAAACGAAAAAATTACCTGTGGTGCTATTAACTTTTATATATTCCTTTTTTTTTGATAATATAATGTATAATATTATAAAAGCACTGGAATTTTCTAATAACTTTTTGAAATTATGAGCTTTTTTTGTTATTATTTGAGTAAAATTACTCATATAATTATTTTCGGGTTTACTATCCGGCCCGCACAAGTCACAAATTTTTTCGATTTGACCCTTTTCATAAAAATTTTGCCGATTCCTGATGTATAGGAAAATATTATTAAGATTGTCATAGTAATCAATGAATTTCATTAGTCTGAATTCTTGTTGAATTTGAAATGTAAAACATTGAATTCGAAGTGCGAAACGTTAAATTTGGGGTATAAAACTATTAATTTTATCAGGTGATTGAAATTTTGCTATTCAAAACTTGTGTTTTCTTATCAAAATATTCGTTGACCATAAAATTTAACGCAAACAGGATAAATATCACACAAAATGTTTTATAAGTTCTTTTATCGATATTTTATAATAAGTCAATTATCATAATGATCTATTTTTTAATTATTTTATAATTATTTTTAAACATGATTATGTCATAATAAAATTATATTATTCAAAATAGTGCTACTTCCCATTATACAATACTTGAGTTACATTTTAGACGGAACTATTTTTTTCTATTCTAAAAAAGCTTTACATCTTTTATTTAATAATCATATTAATAATCTTGTATTAAAAATGTCAATTTATAAATTTATATGAATTTGTTTTGACCAATTGAATATATATTTATATGTAAATTAGTAAATATTATAAATTGTTATAGAGATTATCGATCGTAAATAATGGATTTGAATTTTTGTATAAAGTTGTCGAATGTATCAAATTATTTTTATCTATGAAAGCTTTATGAATTATTGATGAATCATTGTTCGGAGTCGAACTTATTTACAATGCATCAGACATTGTGCATTTTATTTTTTAGTTTTTGCATAATGAGCGAATTGTTTAACTTATTATAATGTTATGTTCGATTCCGCTATTTTATTTATGCTCAAGGAGTTTTATTTATCACGAAATAAAATATAATTTGTATTACTTTTTTTATTCGATTATTTCTGATTGAAAAATCATGCTTATTGCCTTTCCTATACATTGCATTTACAATGAACTTTTTGCTCGTAAACAATCCAATAAGTGTTCGCACTAAAAATACTCGAATCAAGATTTTTTCGAATTCCATGAATCTTCAAACAAACATTGTCATTACTGTATTGAACAAAAAAATCTCAAGTGACGTATTTATTATTGTTAAAATTATTTTTATGAATTTTATTGTAGGTGATTCATTGTCGGGTGGTGGAACTATAGGATTAGATAGTGGAAAATCCGGTGCCTATGCCGGATCTGGAAGTTATTCTCAATCGAGTTCAGGAAGTTACGCTTCTTCAAATGCTGGAAGCTTCAGTTTTAGTGGTTCTGGTGGCTTGGGAGTAGGCCATAATGGAGAAATTGCTGGTGCAGTTGGAGATACTTTAGCTGGAGCTTCAGCTGTAGCTGGGGCAGCAGCTGGAGCAGCAGCCGGAGCATTATCTGGCGTCGTTGTTCCTATGTTCGGCATAAGTGGAGGAATAGGTTCTGGTGGACATTATGGTTCTTCTGGTATCTCCGGAGCTGGACTTGGTTCTGGTGGACACCATGGAGGTTCTTATGGTGCTGGATTAAGTTCTGGGGGACATAACGGAGGTTCTTCCAGTTTCTCTGGTACTGGAGCGACCAGTGGATCATTCGCTGGTGCTTCTTCTGGTGCTACTTCTGGCGCTGCAGGAGGACATCAATCAAATTTGAATGCTGTTGGATCTTATGGAGGAGCATCAACTGGAGGAACAGGAACTGGAACCGTTGGAGTGAATCATTTAACAACTACCGCTGGATCCGATGGAAATAAAAATAATCAAGATTATTATAATCAAGAAAAAACACATGGGGGTCCAGGTGTTTCTGTTGGTTCGGGAGCTTTCGGTGGTTCTGGAAGTTTTTCGGGTGCAGGTACTACGGGAACAAGTGGGTCACACACAGCCTCAAGTCATGATTATAATAATAATGGAAACGTATATCAAAGCTCTTTATCGGGTGGAATCGGATCAGATCAAAAATATGACGATTTCAGTCAACAGACCAATATTTATGATAATAAACCTGATAAAATTTCAAGTGGCTCATCGACGACATCACTTTCTGGAACATCTGGTTCTGGTCTTTACTTGGGAGCTCCAGTCGGACAAACATTTCCGAATAAAGATACTAAACCAAACACTTCATTTGGAAATACCGGAACATCTACAACTTCAGGTACTCAATCAACTGGTTCTTCATCTGGATACTACAATGGAGGATTCAGTGGCACTTCTGGAATTTCAGATGTACAAAAACCAGTGATAGAAACTCACAAAGATACTCCTGTTCCAGGATTTCAAACAACTGTAGTGAAGGACCAGAATTCAGTAGGAATATCAGTTACAGGTACACAGTCTACAGGAGCTAATTCAGGATATTATACGGGAAGTTCAGGATCAAATAAATACCCTAGCACTGTAGGTGTAACCACACACAGCGATAAATATAATTATCCTACGTCTAGTCCTTCAGTGGGGATTTCAGGGAGCATTGGAAGTCCTGGAAGTGGATATAAACCTATAGATAATAAAAAACCCGATTATTATGGAGGATCTTTCGGTGGTTCTCCAGGGACAATATCAGCAACTGGCCCAGCATCAAATGGTGGTGTAACATCAACAATAACTGGCTCTTCTGTTCATAGTGGTAGTAATGCTGGCTCTATTAGTGGAAATTATGGCGTAAATTATAATAAACCTGCAAGTTTCGGTGGTTCACCTGGAGTGATTTCTTCTATGGATACAGGATCAAATTATGGATCACCTTCTTTAGCTAGCAGTGGTACCCATTCAAAACCACATGGGTTCGGAGGAGCTCCAGGAACGATATCAGCAACTGGCTCAGCAGCAAATCATGGAATATCCAGTATAGGAACAACAACAACAATAACTGGGACATATAGTGATTCTGGAAGTCATAATAAGCCTTCTTTTGGGGGAGCTCCTGGTGTAATATCAGCCACTGGCTCAGCAACTAATCACGGGGTATCTAACGTAGGTACATCAACAACAGTAACTGGAGCTCATGGTGGTTTTGGAAGTCATACTAAACCTACTTTCGGTGGAGCTCCTGGCGTGATTTCTGCGACTGGCTCAGCAGCAAATCATGGAACATCTAGTGCAGGAACAACAACTGTGACAGGAACTTATGGTGATTCTGGAAGTAATAACTACCCTTCAAACAATCAAGTACAAACTAGTATCATATACGACAAAAACAAGCCTGAACATTATGACGGTCCATTTGGAGGTGCGCCAGGTATTATTACTGCCACAGGTACATCTTCAAATCAAGGAATAATTACTACTGGTTCATCAGTCATTTCTAAACCTGGATTGCAAGTTGCAGTAGTTTCATCAAAACCAGGACATCCACAACACAGTGGATCATTCGGATTACATGGGGTTACATCTAGTCCTACTAGTACGGGATCATATGCTGGAAGTGGTGTATCTGTAAAGCCCGGAAGTAGTAGTAGTGGTGGAAGCTATATCAGTTCTACAGGAAGTCATACATCTATTTCTGGATCTAATGGCGTAACTAATAGCGTCATTGAAAGTGATGATATTTTAGATAGAGAAATTTACCGTAAAAAACCGGGATACTATAAAGGGCCATTCGGAGGTGCACCAGGTATTGTAACTGCTACAGGCCCAGCTGTAAATATTCCGAATCATCTCGTTTCTGGAAGTTTTTCTTCTTCATTGAGTCATGATAAACAAACAAGTGGACAGTATGGAATTACAAATGGATCATATAAACCAGAGTCAGGAAGCACATATGGATCAGCACAAGTAGGGGCAAATATCGGCTTGATTTCCGGTACTGATTCACATTCAGGAGCAACATCTCAAAGTGGAGCCAACTCTTTTGGAGGATCTGCTTCACAAACTGGAACAGGATCTTATGGTGGAACTGGATCGTATGGTGGAACTGGATCGTATGGTGGAATAGGATCACTTGGTGGAACTGGATCTATTGGAATAGGAACAATGCATATTGGAGTAGGATCACATACAGGAACGGGATCGTATGGTGGAACAGGTTCTTTTGGAGGGGCTACATCACATACTGACACTGGATCATACAGTGGAACTGGTTCTCTTGGAGGAGGAACATCACATATAGGCATTGACACTCATGGAAATGGTGATTCACATACAGGAACTGGATCATATAGCGGAACTGGAGCTATTGGAACAGGATCATATGGAGGAGCAGGCTCTTTCGGAGGATCTGCTTCACATGCAGACACTGGATCGTATAGTGGAACAGGTTCCGCATTACATACAGGAAGTGGTTCTCTCGGTGGGTCTGGATCTTTAGCAGGAGCAGGCACGTTTGGAGGAGCGGGACCACACTCTGGATCATACGGAGCAGGAGTAAGTGGACTTGGCTCGTATGGATCAAGTGGTTCGCATAGTGGAGCTGGTTCATATGCTGGATCATCTTCCGTGAGTGGAGCTGGCTCTTATGCTGGATCATCTTCCGTGAGCGGAGCTGGCTCTTACGCTGGATCATCTTCATTAAGCGGAGCAAACTCGTTCGGAGGTGCGTCATCCCACGGCGGTTCTCACGGAAATTCACATCATTTGGGTGGGTCGCATGGGGTAAAAGGATCATTGTTGGGTGGAATTTTGGGATCTGGAGGCATCGGAGGATTATCTGGTTCAATCGGATTAGGAGGTGTTTCTGCAGGAGCTCATGCAAGTGCAAGTTCTTCAGCTAGTTCAGGTAACTATCTCACAATCAGTCTTATTTAATATTTTTTAATTATAAATATCACCTTGAAACATTTATAGTGTTTGCATTTCGCAAAGGCGTTTATCATTATTGAAAATTCGATACGTTAAAATGAATGAGACATTAACGTATTTTTCACGGTTCGATAAGATACCTATGGTATCAATAATAAAGGCTGGTCTTATTTGGAAAACGTTTGATTTACGTTATCTGTAAAATCATTAAGTTAAATATAATACAATTTATGTTTTTGATATTTTCAGGATATGGAGCAAGAAATCACCGATCGCACGGAATTGTTTTAAAATTTTGAAGAAAATGATAATTGATTGTGATATCTGCAAACTGAGTGAACGATAAATATGTGATATATCATATAAGATTTTTATTTTATAATACATTGAATGCTTTCATTTTTTTATGTATTATTATAAACCTTTTTTAGATTTGAAAATATAGTATTTATAAACAAATTATTTTTTTATGAAAATATATAAATTTAAATATACATAATTACGTTTTTTATTGAGTTTAGTTAAAGAAAATGTTCATAAATAAAAATAAAAAGATATATATTCATTTTTTCAATGAACGCATAAATTTTATGACAACTATTTTTTCAATCAAATCAAACTTGTTAAAGTGAAACCGGAAAAAGGGTGTGAATTGATTTTCACTCAAAATTTTACCAATAGATGGACAATTCGAAAATTAATGATTTCCTTTTTGTGAAAATTAAAAAAATATCAAAACTGAAAATGTCAGTAGAAATTTTAAAGAAAATAAATAAATGCATACCTGATTATTATTATTATAGAATATAAAGATCTAATCCAAAAAAATACTCATAAAAATGGAAAAAATTGCATAAAAGACAACCTGCTAAGTATGAAAACTCGATAAATTGCATTATCCAATAACACCTCGATACTAACACCGCCAATTACAACCTATCAAAGTACCAACCGTCAATATACCTGCAACATGAAAGAAAGCATTTCATTCAAACCGATTGCTCAACTTCAGAAGCACCAAACCATCTTTCTGGTTGCGCAAGCCAGTTTTCTCGTGTTTGGTTTCCGCGGTGCGCCCAAATGCCGAAAAGTCGACGGATTTGTCAATCGTGGTTCTTGTTCAAACAGTACACACACACTCCAAGGATTTCTTCCGCGAAGTGCAAATAAAGGTTCAGCATGGTATTTATAGGGGCCGACCGACCTGAATGTGGAGTCAGTTCGACGACGAGTGGCTGGTGAGAACTTGGGAGCATCCCTCGGTCGTCATGAGGGCTTTTCGTGTGTTAGTCGTGTTAGGAGCCGTTTTGGTTTCAGGTATGATATGTGCTATTGGTTGTGTGATGATTTTTTTATGTATGGAAAATTAATATTTATGATATTTTGATTGATATTTTATATTTTCGTTTTCAGCTCAATGTTTGGAGGAGCGTTATGTGAGGGATGTGTCTGAATTATATTCGAGTCCCAATATTCAAACTAGACCAATATATAGACCACAGGAAAATTCAGGATATGATTATCCAAGACCAGCACCTGCCCCACAACCGATCCAGCCTATTGTGAGGCCAGCAAACAGACCAGAAATTATAATTGATCCTGTATATCCGAAACCGCAGACCGTATATCCACAACCACAGCCTCAACCTCAACCTCAACCTTCATATCCACAACCTCAACCTATATATCCACAACCTGAACCAACATATATACAACCACGACCTATCTACCAACAACCGCAACCTATTTACCCACAACCGCGACCTATTTATCCACAACCCCAACCAGCTTATCAACAACCCCAACCTACTTATGTACAACCTCAACCTGTTTACCCGCAGCCCAGACCCATATATACACAACCTCAACCTGTGTACCCGCAGCCAACTTATCCTCAACCAGAAGTATTACTCCCATCTCGACCAGTCCCTGTTATTCCTGAACTAGAACTTACAACAAAGCCAAACATTGGATATGATTACCCGAACCCGAACGCTGTAGATCGAGTTCAAGCCACCGGAGCAGCTACAGGAACGTCTGAAAAAATCTTTTGGCCGTTCACCAACAAATTCGGACCCCCATCGAACAATTATCCAGGTTCGAACAATATCGGCTATCCCAACGGAAATTATCCACATAAATTCTCGTTCCTTGACTCATTGTTCCCTTTTAAAAATAATTATAATGGCCAAAGAATAGAAGCTTCGTCTAACCAAGTAGCGTCTACTTCCAATTTCGATCAGGGGTTCAATAATATTGGAAACAATGCACTTTCTTCAGGTGGAGATAATGGATACGATTACCCAAACCCCAACGAACAAAAACCACCTTTCGAACTTCCTGGAGTGATACAATTTAGGAAGGAACCAAGTAATCTAAAATAAAATAAGTTTTATTAAAATTTAACGATTTGTCGATCGATCGACGATTTGAATATGCAATGTATTATCGTGCCAAAAACTTTGCAATTATTCTACTGACAATAAATTTTTTTTATTTTTAAAACCGTATTTCATTTATTATTATTAATAAAATATTTTTTCATTCAATTATGTGATCAATATTTAAATAATCACATGTATATTTTGCCGTTTTTTTATAATTTATAAATTATTTAAATTAAATATTTAAACAAACTCATTACCTCATTACGTTAATACATGTACTTAAAGAATTTATTAAACATGAAAGAGAATTCTTGATTTTTTAAGCGAAAGTTTTCCAGTTTTTCATGTAGTTAAAAAATCTTAACCAAACCCATAAATGAATTTTTATTTATGTTTCGAGAAAGTAACATAGAACTTGTTCAATTCAATCTAAACAAAACAGTTTTACGACCGGAAAATTCTCAAAAATTTCCTCAGTCGAAAATTAAAAAAAAGCAAACTAGTGCGAAAATAGAAAGCTACATTGCATCATATCAATTGTATCAGTTACACGTTATGAATGACCTCTAATGAACAAACATGTGATGTCTAGGTAACACGTACAACGATTTCCATTCGATCCGTTCGTAATTGCGTCATTGTAGTTCACACATTAATTTAGTTGAACAATAAACAGCGTGTCATCTCCGGGACGAGTTGCGAATTTCCGTTACAATTCTGAAAACTGCATTCATATCCCAACATAAACGCCTCTACCACAATTTATTATAAGAGTGACATTTGCATATAGTTGCATAACGGCGATAGTATTGGATTTAGCATGCAAACGGCAACGGCATTGAAAAGTGTCAAATGGCCACACCCGCTTGACGAGCTCGTCTTCCGATCAAAGGTGGACTCCTCGGAGCCGGATTTAGATCCTTAAAGGTCGCCGGTATACCCACGCAATTGGAGGATGCGAACAATTGCGATTATGGCGGGTAAAACCGGTCAAATGTCACACATAAGACCGGTCACGACGAAGGTCGGCTTAGCGAGGTTTCGAACCATTATGAGAATAACTATCAAATTTATAATCTGTGAAATTTTTTATGTTTTTTCAATGAATTTTAATTTTGTTTGTGTAATTTATATTGTATTGTTTGTATTTGTATTAGGTTTAGTTTTTATTTGATAATTTTAGTTCGATAAATATTTTTTTGGAAATTTATAGAGACATCTATGTACAAATTTTCATTTTAAATTTGAATTCATGGGTAAATATTGTCTGATGTTCGCATCTAAATTTGTGCAAAACGAAGTTGTCACAATATTTTTGTATTAAAATATATTTATATACGTGGAAGTTTTTTCAAATATTTATTCATTCCACATTGGTTTTTTTCAATTATTTTTTTTCCAAAAGTTCATTATGATAATTTTATACCAGTGTAAATTTATTTTTCATTTTATTGAAAATATATTAAATTCAACAAAACTATACAATAAAACAACAACGGTCGCTGTAAACAGTTTATTTAGTAAAACACTAACTTATCAAATTACATCCATTATAATACTAGATTTGGTTTGTTACAAATCAAACACTATCCTTATTTTTCTATATCAATCAATATATAATAAATGCACCACTATCCATTAACCACAAAACCTCCCCTAAAAAGACCTACAAGGAGAAACAGTTACCGAAACATCCATTAACTACAATCAATATTTACATTCATGGTACTCGTTAAAAACTCAAATAGTGCAAGAGTGGAAAGATTGGCACACAGAAATTTGTTTTTTGTATAGATTTTTTGATTTAGAATTTTCCAGTTTGGGCCGTGTAATGGACTTTGCCATCAGAATCTACAACTGACGAGGAGCTTGAAAAGACACCATTTCCTCCTGTTGATGTACCAGCAACGCCAACTCCAGTAACTCCTTCATCACCAAAACGGTTATATATTCTGTAACATAAAAACAATAATAATTAATAAATGATATATCGGTATATTTTCATTGACGAATAATTAAACTTTAAATGAAATTTCAAGAATATATTGAAAATTATAATCTTATCCATTATCTATGTTTATTTAAGCGTTTCCTCTTTTGACTACAGTTATTTGAAATGTTATCATCCCGTAGTCCCGTATTTCCGGTTTCATTTTATTATTTTGAAAAGCTCGTACACGTTATTTTGGATTTTATACGACTTTTTGTTTGATCGGTTAAATTTGTATTGTAGTTTTTGTGGACACATTCCGAAAGGTGAATGCTTCGTTGCGCAACGTTGACCGCGAAAACGGATTCGTTTCCGTTGAATGATGTTAACAAATAGTTTATAACTTTAAGACCATTTAATAATGATTTTTTTTAAAATTAGATATGCTTTAAAGATCTACGATTTCTATAATCTAATACATTTGAAATTTGATGAAAAAATGTTAGTATTCGTTTCCATTGATTGATTTTGACAAATAGTCAAACTTTTTGACTTTTTTAGTATTATGATAATTATAGAAAAATATTGATGACTAATCTATTGATCTTTGGAAATCAATGGCTCTTTGAACAAGATTAAAATTCAAGATCAAGATGATCAAGAATCAAAAACGTTTACATAATTAATGAATTATTTGATTATAAATCGGTTTTAATTTAAACAAAATATGTTTTCCTACTTTATATGGGATTATCGAAAAAATATTCCAAGTAGATAAATTTAATAACAAATCTAAAAAAAACTGGTTAACCTTGATTTGTTATTAAGGTAACATCCAATATGGAAATAACATTGTTTGGCAAACTTGTTTACAACAACAACCCAAAAATAATTTAAATATATTTTTTTCAATGAAAACAATAAACAAGCCCTTATAATTTATTGACGACCGAATAACCTTTACTTTTCTTGACGTGAAAAACATAATTTTTTTTACATAATAAAAAAATTCTGACAATCAAAACATACGATCTTCCGACATTAATTTACAAAAGACATTGATTTAAAGTCTGTCTACAAACTTGATCATTTCGCACGAAGTCGCAAATCAATGACAAATAAAACCGAAAATAATCATGCTGCAATTATGATGTCATTGAGAAAAAGCGAATACGTGCACTTTTCGTCAATGAAAAGCTTTCAGACGGTCACGATTTTCGGAAATCACGAACCTCCACATCATACTTTGCCCAAATCTACATGTATGAAAAACACGTATGTCTATTTACGTTAATGATCAAATATAATAATCGCCACGAATTATGTATGAAAACACGTAAACGTTATACGACCGTTGGAATGTTTGAATTTCTCACGTGATTCTTAGGATTTTCGAACTGTTTTGATAATGCAAAGTGTCTTATGTACATATTGCGGTTTCGGAGCGATATTTCAAAAGAACTCCCAAATTTTATAACCGACTAAAAAAATTAACTTGTTTCTAGTCTTGACTCTAGTCATTGACCTGAGCATTATTTTTTTTATAAATAAACGATTCCATTAGTCAGTTTTTTCGGTTAACTTCGACGTTAATCCTTATTAGTTAATATATACATAATATACTTACACATGACCGGATTGATATCCAGGTTGATTATAGCCGCCTTGATATACAGGAACTCCTTGACTCAAATACGGATCGTATCCAGGGCCTGAAATATTGTAATAAATGATTAAAAATGATTTGATTTTTATTGAAAAATTAAATTTTATGAAACCTACTTCCACTACTGACGGAAAATGTCTGCGTTTGTCCATATCCATTTCCACTAGAGCTGGAAGAGCTGGATGATGAAGCACTGGCCGTACTGAAAGCACTTCTTTTAGCTCGAAGGCCTCCGAAAAGAAGGACTGGAGCTGATTCGTGGCCGAATTTGTCAATTGTGTAAAAAGCCTTTGGAACGTAATAAGCCACGTCTGAAATTCGAATAATCTTTATTTAATTTGAATTCAATTAGAGTTGTAGAAAGGAAATCATGTCTCAGGAGTTCGTTGGAAGTGTCCGAAAGGAAAAAAAAACAATCTAGTTACATATGCTTAGTATGTGAGAAATACGATCGTGGTTTGCATTCGGTTAACATTGGAATTTTTCGAGAAATTCCACGAATTTGATTTAAATCAAGCATTCAGCATGTTGTATTGAATACTTGATAAAGTGGATAAGGTTTATTTAAAACACCAACATTTACACTAACGAAAACCAATTATATAAAATAACACTATATCCAAAAAGGACATGTTTAGAAAGTCTAAACATCTTACATAAATTAACCCGAATCTCAGTATTGTATAATAAAGATATAATAGCGAACTCGTAGAAAGTCGATTTGAATATTTTATTTGTGTCCGAAAAACGCGGCGCGAATTTCAATATGAATTGACCCATCAACATATATCCATAAATGATCGAACGATATTGTTTCTTTGAGAAAAACCCGATGTTAGATGACGTCATGTTAGTAATGTGAGTCAAGAATCATCGGCGAAGGATAAATCGTGATTTGGAGTCATCGGAGTACGTCAGTTTCCACCTGAGATCTTTTGATAAGAATCTGTATTTTTTATAACGATTAAAAAATCATTTGGCTTTAGAATGATTAGGAAAATGCGTGTCAATAATTTTAATAAATAAATGATTGAGATGATGATCGCTATCGAATCTTAATTTAATTATTTATTCATTGGATTGAATGTTGAAGTCAATCCTTATCGTGTTGAAATTGCGTAAAACTGGTTCTATACAATTTTATAGAAATGTTGATAAGTTTTGCAGAATACATAAATTGTATTTCTTTGGTGGTCATATTTAAATTTTAATTGTTTTAGTGCACGTTCGATAATTGATATGTGTAAAATGTTTAAATTTATTATATAAATATGACATAGTTTTAATATAAAATTTAAACGTTATGTAAAAAATCCGTATACAATTATTATATCTTCAATTATTGAATTTTATATAGAAAAAATACATGCGTATACACAAAAAAATATATAAAATACACAAAAAGAAAACCATATAAAAAATTCAAGAACACATCAAATTGTATAAATAATAGTTGAGCACACGAATTTGTACATATTTTTTTTTCATATTCTCATACATAATTGTAATCCAGAATCCTTTTACATAAAAAAATATCAATCGTCATTGAATAAAAAAATATATATATATTACAAAACACAAATTCATTTTTTTTGATTTTTATATCGGAAAAGCCTAAACAAATCAAATAAAAAAAAAAAAAAAAAAAAAAACAATCAAACGACTAGTATTAAAAAAGAATAATTTTCCCGAAAATCACAACAACATCATGAAAAAAAAAAAACAAACAAAACCTCACTCAATTAACACTCACCAGCGAAGGCGACAGCCAACACCAACGGCAGCAGCAGCACGGTGACCTGAAGACTCGCCATGATGGACTGGCCACAGCCTCTCGAGCCTCTTCTTTATATAAACGACGTGCGCCATCTTTTCCGTCGCAAAAAAGACGTCGGTGTGGAAACGGAGGCGTGAGGAGCTGATGACCATTGCTTGTGTCGTCACGCTTGGTTGGAGTTGTTTTTTGTTGCCGAATGTGCTTTGGGCTTAGGAAGGCTTTGTTCGATTCGAATTTTGGGTTTGAGTGAGTTTTTTTTTGGAACTTTGGTGGTTTTATGAAATTTGTGAAAGGTGTTTCATTGCGTCGGTTTATCATCGTCATCATAAAGCACCTTAGTTATCCTTTATAGCAGTGCTCCGCAACCTTTTTTCACTCATGGCACACCAAAGGTTTTCTTAGAATTCTGCGGCACACCAAAATCGTGACTATGTATACAATAAAATGAAATTTGAAAAATCGTAAAATTTCAAATACATTGAATTCTGCCGCGGCACACCTAAATCCGTCTCACGGCACACCGGTTGCG
>JAOXNN020000027.1:4983131-5019332 GCA_028571205.2 Hydropsyche betteni | reverse complement strand
GTTAAATTAAAAGCAGCAGCCATTTCTTTCAATACGAATTTTTTTGACAGATATACATTCCTCCGTAGTTATTTCTCCCATCCGCTTCAAATTTATCATTCAATTTAAAAAATAATAATTAATTAAAAAATATATTACATTATTTTTTTCGGTCGTAAGTGCGAACCGTCGTAAGTCGAGGACTATTGTATTTGATTGAAGTTACTTTTCTGAATATACGAAAAAATTTGGTGAAAATATTAAAAAATAAACCAAAGAAAATAAGTAAATTGACTGTTTTATAGTGATATGGTTTGATTAACTAACAATAAGACCTTTGAAATAAATTTTCGCCTGCAGCGTTATTTTTGCTTTGAAACATTCTGCATTCGAGGTGGTTTGCAAAGTATGAAAATATTAATTCTGACTAATAGATCGATGAAATATTTTGTGTTTTTTTTTTAACAAGTGTTGTTTCGTTTTTTTGTTAAGAAAGCCAAATATACTTTTTTAAAAGTACTTTCATTTATCATTTTTCATAACCTAACATTTATATAAAGAAAACACCGTTTACATGGAGAAAACTTGATAATATAAAATTTCTGACACGCGCCCACTCAAGTGACATCATTTGACATGCCCGCTCATACTATACTGGTTTTATTTTACAACAACTGACCAGGACCAATGCCAAAAAACCAGTACCGTACTGGTGAAACCAGTACGAATGGTCACCTTACTTTACCAGATGTTTCATTTTCAGGTTTTCTAAGGTAAAAACTAGCAAATTGCAAACAGAATTTCCTATCTTGTTCTATCGATCAAACTCTAAAAAATAGAATTAATAAAAAAAAAATTGTTTTTCAAATTTTTATTACAATTTGCTAAATAGATACATTACAAAGCACAAATTTGAGTGCGAAACAATTAGTTTAAATATTTGAAAATTAGAAATACTGATAGGTCAATGAACAATGAAGATAAACATTTGAAAGTAAATTTATCAGTAGTTAAAAAAAAGAAATCCAATATACAAATATAATAAATAGATCACATTGAATTTTTATCACATATTTCATAAATGGCCACTAGTGACTTACTAATTATAAACATTCATTATTATTTACTCACATGCAAGTGAGTGAAAATCTTATGAGAAACAACATTTGTTTCTCACATGAGGATAATTCAAAATCGAATATTTCTTATGCATAAATATTCGAGTTGAAATAATGCAATACATTTTTTAGCAGTTTTTTTCATTTAACTTATTCAAAAACAAACCTAAATTTAGAATTATAATTATATGTTTTCAATAAAAACAAATCATGAATCAATTAACAAAGTCTGTCTTGACGCATGAAAATGAAAAAAGTTACATAAGCAAGCGAAAACAACAATTTTTAATTTTATATTTAAAAAGAAAATATATTTGAAATAATAATAATAATACATTATACTCATTTTCGTTGAGCGTAAACATACAAGACACATATTGAAACAACAGTGTAATATGTTAATGTCACGTTTTAGTATTCAACAAACGCTAATTTATCTTCTCAATAGATTTATGAAACAAAACGTAATTAAGTTTCAAGAAATAAATATTGAATTAACAAATAACTCATAAAAAAAATATATTTGGTTTATTTGAATTGTACCTGTTTCAAAAAATAAATTTGATTTAAGCAATACTGGAACATTTGTCACATGAAATAATACATAAAAAAATTAGAGTACTTTTAAATCATTTCAAGCATCTTGAAAGAAATAAAATAAATAAATAAATACTCTTTAAAAAAATAAAATAAACAAGCTTTTTTCAATATTAGTGGAAAAACTGACTTTGTAATACAAGATCAAAATAAATAATGCAACTTTTCATAACAACTGAAATAACATTTATCAAAAACACTATATATAAACGTTTCAGTCATCATAGTCACATAGTAAAAAATACAAAATATGAATTTTATGTAAAATTTTCAGATTTTCCAAAACATCATACAAAATATATATTTAAACTAATTCTCCACCTTCGAGAGTGCCTTGTTCAACTGTCATGTACATTCCTTCCTCTTCATAAGTCGAATCGTGTTTAGCAAGAATACGCAAAAGGGGTCGCATTTTCAACCACCATTGATGTTTGGGTATGCGTTGACTGAAATACGAATAAATGAGTTAGAAATCGAATAAAAAACATTTAATTGAAAAAAAATAGAATAACTAACTCGAAATTGGTCTCTGCTCTCAACTCTTCCATCGGAGTAAATCTGTATTGACGACGCACAACACCCAAAAGACAAGCGGTGTCAGGTCCGACAGCCTTAAGTTCTCCATCTGGTCCGGTACATTTCTCAATCGCTGATGTGAGCCATGTGACGCATTTGGCAGCCATTTTTGTGCCCATGTTACGATCGAAAGGTGTGGGAGATCCACCTTGTTGCATATGACCTTTGAAAATATAAATCAACGTTGTGATATGTTTAAATTTATTAAAAAAAAAAATATATAAAATATATTTAGTCCACCTAAGACATTCATCCTGGCAGAAAACAGTCCTTTTCCCTCTTCAGAATATAATCTATACATAAATTCAGTGTTGTAATTGTCGGAAGCTTTTTCATTTCTGAGAATAAGGCCTCTTTGTACTCCTTCAGCCATTTTGGCTGCCATATGATAAAGATCTTGTTGCAAATCTTTTATAGAAAACTTTTCTTCGTAAATGTATGCAGCATCTGCACCTCCGGCGAGACCTGAAATTTTACAAATTTACAATTTTCATTCAGTTATTCAAATTGAAAAAAAGTATAAAGGGAAAATGTATATACCGGCGACTGTTGCTAAATAACCGCAAAATCCACCCATTGTTTCAATGATAAACACACGACGTTTAGTACCCTTGATAAGAAAAAAGAAATTTAAATAAAAAAAGTTATAAATAATATATTTACAATTATTTACTTGTGCAGATTGACGAATGCGGTCACAAATTTCAGTAATCTCATTAAGAGCAGTGTCAGCACCAAGTGAAAATTCAGTTCCAGGAACGTTGTTACTAATTGTAGAAGGTATCATCACCATTGGGATGCAGAATTCTGGATATTTTTTTCTGGCTTCATACATTTCCAGACCAGCTTGATATGCCTACATGGAGAAAAATGATTAAAAAGTAAAATTTAAATAATCGATGAATTTGAAAAAAATAAAAACCTCAAAGCCTCCGATGATAAGAAGGCCCTGAATTTTGAATTCTTTTATGCGTGCAGCGATTTCTCCAGCTTTACTTCCTGGCAGAGTACGCTTTGTTCCCAAAAATGCACCGCCTTGAGCCACCCATCCAGTCACATCCGCCCTTAACATTCGAAAATATAATAATAAAGAAACAGACAAACTCGACACATTCAACTTTGAAAATTTCAAACATACCAATCTATCGTTTGAATGTTACCGGTAATGAAACCTTCAATGCCATCATGGACGGCTAATACTTTGTCACCACGATATATGCTGTTACGCACAAAAGATCGAACGGCCGCATTCATTCCACAAGCAGGAGCGCCGACGTGGACAACAGCCAATGTATAGCATGGCTGAAAAGAAAACTTATGTTGAATTTAAAAAAGATAAATGTAGAAATCTGAATGTGAAAACAATTCAACTAACGGTGCCAATGGGACGTGCTGGTGGCTTCAACCTTGTAAGCATTTTGTATGTTTCTAAGTTACGAGCGAAACTACGACCTCTTAGTTGGACAGCAAGCTCCCACTTTTTCTCCGCCATGGCCTAAAAAAGGTTATATTTAAAAAAAAATCATAATAGATATTATACTGATAATAAACTCTTACTTGAGCGACGGCTTTTGTTTTGCGTACGCATTCCATAAGAGGTAGACGAATAGCTTGATTGCCGTCGAGTGTAATTACACAAGGCTCAGCTTCAGGAGCAGCTTCCATCAATGCCATAACAGCTTCAGCTCCCATACGACAACCCTAATAAATATAATATGATTATGTTCAGCTTGAGAATTTTCAGAACGATGCAACAAATCATTTCTATTTCTTTACCAATAATCTATCGAAAGCAGACGGAGAACCACCACGTTGGACGTGACCAAGTACAGTAATGCGAGTGTCTTGGTTAAGTTGTGCTACGACAACATTTTTCACAGCTTCAGCGGTGATGGGCACACCTTCCTGATCTATCGCCCCCTCGGCAACAATTATAATATTTAATCTTTGTCCAGCAGCACGTTCCTATGGACATATTGAAAATTAAAATTTGAACGAGATTGAATGTCATTGTGCAGTGTACTGTTAGTTATTGACTGAGTAAAATAGTGTATAAACATGAGAGTGAAATAATAAAATCAATTAAGCAAAAATTAAATATGATCCGCTTTACCTGCATGTATTTATACTTTTTAAATAAGAAATAACTTATAAACATTGCTTATAATGTCGTGAAAACCAAATCACCAAAAAATTATGTATATATTTCTCTAAAATACAATTTCCATGTATGTATATACATAAAAAAATTACAAGCAACTGAAATAATAACTCAAAATATTAGTTTTATTAATGTGTTTATGTAAATCAATATAATAAACGAAAAATGTTTGAGATTTTCATTGTGTAAATTCAATAATAGAAAAAAAGAGGAAAATAATTCCTTAACCAAAAGAAATAAAAAATCATATAGCATATATAGATTTGTACCAAACAAACACCACAAAAAAATATTAATGATTAAATAAAATAAAAAATTTAAAAGAATAAAAAGCCATGCATGGTATTGTACGATGATGATATTAAAAGACCGACCAATGTATGTAACAATATATCCGAATACCCGAAGCTGTTGGATGATGTGCAAACGCACACATTTAAAGCACCCTTTCCAGGTAACCCTACCTGTTCAAGTTTTGAGCAAAGCCTTTCGTTCCAATTATGAGGCGCAGGATCTTCCGGTATAAAGACGTAATCGGCTTCGCTCGACAATGCAGCTACGAGAGCCAGATAGCTGTAACAACCACCTTGTGCTTCAGACAAAGATTTTTTTCATTCTACGATAATCATCTTTCGTGATGTGAGAATACAGGCACACATCTCACTAGTTCTACACATTGCAATGCGATTACATATAAATAATATAAGCAATGATGGTTTATATATCATGCTGAAATTTCTATTGCATTATCCAATATATGCGGTATAAAATGTATTACGATTTCAATTGTACCTTCACCATATTGCATTATTCAACTTCACTGTTTAGCAAGTGAAAAATAAATAAGAGGTAATATAATAATGATGATTAATAGTTATGGTATCTATTAAATATGTTTGCCGAATATATTTTTTTTCAATCTATAAGAATTTGAAAATACATACACAGTAAACTTCCCTATAACGTCAAGATAGGTACCACATTATAGGGGTTTAAGGTTTTTCAATTTTTTTTTTGATTTGAAGGAAATCAATAAAACGAATATTTTCATTTTTGTTATGGACATTATTATGTGTTAACCAGCGCAAATGACTTAACTTGAAATCATAGGAGTGTACATTATAGGGGAATTTACTGTAATCCAAAGAAAATAACTCTGAACATCTGAATATTTGATGGTTTTTTTTTCTAAATATATTTTCCTGGTAAAAAAAGTTCATGTTCAAAAACATGATAAACATTTTCAATATATAAATTTCAAAAACTTTTAGATAAATGATTGGCCCCTAAAATCCGAATCCAGTATAGCCTCCAACCGAATATATAGACGAACATAATGTAACCAGTCCCTTCCCACAAAATGGAAAGTTCTTGCCTGTTTGAGTTTGGCACAAAGGTTTTCTGGCCAGTCTTTGGATGGAGGATCCTCGGGAATGAACTGGTATGTGGCTTCTGTGCATAAGGCCGCACTCACTGCAAGGAATCTGACACATATACATGCTATCAATACTATGCACAGAAAACTAAACTTACTAAATTCTCTTATTAGTAAGATATTTCATAGCGTACTATTCTATATTAACACTACTGATGGAAGCGAGTAATATGAGCACATTGAGAAGAAAACAAGAAAATCTGTGCAAAAATGCAATGGATGTATGGCCTCATAAAATGCAATAAAAAAAATACATCATGTTCCTTCCAGAGTTCAGATAGGTGTGTGCAAATACATTTATAGTTTGCTTGCCTGTAGCAGTTTATCGCAAAGTTTTTTGGGCCAATCAGCTGGTGGTGGTGATTCCGGAATGAATACAAAGTCGGCTTCTGATGACAAGGCTGTCACAAGTGCTAAGTACCTGATAAAGTTTTGTAACTAAATCTTCAAAATGTTTTGCTATCCTAACAAATCTACGTGAAAAGTTCTTAGAAATAATAGGGGTGTTTGGGAAAAATTTCCAGTATCTTACCCGCAATGTCTTCCCATGACTTCCATAATAAATGTCCTTTGATGAGAATAAGCTGTGCTCACAATAGCATCGATAGCCTCAATAATTCTATGCAGAGCTGAATCTGTACCGATTGTCATGTCTGTGCCACAGAAATCATTATCAATTGATCCGACCTGTTGAAGAAAATAAAACATACATTCTAGTTGCAATTGGAAATTATCATACTAAATTGCGCAATACTTTGAAAAATATAATATTATATAAAATGATTACAGAATATTAAATAAAAGTCAAAAAACCAATTACCATTCCAGCGATATGTAAATATTTATATTTTTCTCTCTGATCTTGAGTTATCTTATTGTTACTGAGAAGTTCATCTAATAAACTAGCCCATTCTTGTCTAAATAAATCAGCACCAGTCAAGGAACCGTCACCACCAATTACTACTAAATTTGTGATTCCGCGTGCAATGAGATTATTGGCTGCTTGTAAGCGACCAGGCCGTTCCCTGAAAATAAAATTAGAACACTCTTGAAATTTCATCATGCATCATCACCAAAAGTGAACAACAAAAAGTGCAGTCATTACCTAAATGCAGAGCACCGAGCGGAGCCAATAACGGTACCGCCCTTGTGAATAATAGAACTAACGGACGACCAGTTAGCCTCTTGGATATTTTCACCCCCGTCCACCATACCCTGATACCCTTCGCGAATAAAATAAACCTTGCACCCCAGATATAATCCCATACGGACCACGGCGCGGACAGCTCCATTCATACCCTGGGAATCACCTCCGCTGGTAAACACCGCCAAGCCCTTGCCCTTGTGGGCTCCCCTCTCGATGAACTTTTGAGAACCGGACGTGTCCATGTTCAGATGAGGGTTTTGGCTTCCGATTCTTGGATTAAAGGACAAAACGGACCGAAAGGCGGTCTCGAGACGCCGTCGTACAAGCGCGCGCACCGACCCCAAATGACAATTTTGAATTTGACAGCGGCCAAGGTGAACTGTCAAGGTGACCTTTTACAGCTGACCGTAACACCGCAGATAATCGCCAAGGCCCGAAAAGTTGTTAGTGGGTTTTAAGATAATTTAAGTTTTCTGTAGCTCGATAAGATATTTTTTATTACGTATATTGTGGACTGATTTTGATCTGTAGTAATTAGTTGAAAACATCAAATATCGACGAGACCGAATTTCGTCCATAATAACGGTTATTCGTGCAGAAAACGCAGCTTTTATCACGTATACCGCATTTTTACGAGGAAAATACTTTACTAGTCTACATTCCCATTTGTAAAAAGGAAAAATTGACTCATCGTATCCGTCTGAAATTCCACGATACTTACTAATCTTTTATCAACTGCCGGGGCTAATTTGGTATCCTCAACGGTACAGATCCTTGTAATATGAAAATGATTTTCATATTTTAGTGCTATACCAACCTTTTAAAATCTTAATGTTTATTCTCATACTTATATCTTCAGACTCAATTTTAAGTAATATTGCAGTGGAATAAGGTTCTGAGCCATTATTCGTTAAGATATTTTCAAACTGGAAAATCTTATTATTTCCAAATATTGTGTAGTAATTCATTAGGCTTTTTTATCTACTCTAATGTCCACTAAACATTGAAAATGTGAAGTTGAAGTCATTAAGTACAAAAATTGTGAAGAAAATTCTGTTATTCTGTACATTTTTGGCTCATTGTTTAGATACAATTTTTTTGTTTACATTTTTATACATTTTCAGCAAATTTTATGAATGAAATTTCTCGAATACAAGATAGTTTTTGTTTTATTCCACATAAACACGAATGACTACATGTTGACGTTGACAAATAATAATTTATAAACAAAAAAATACTGTTTTTTATCTCGAAAACGTTTCCTAAAAACATCTTATGAAATACACTGTGTATATTATTTTCATTATATAAGCTCAATAAGTATAAAAATCTTTAATGGTTATACTTAATTTAATTCTTATTGTGCAAAACTAGAATGTCGAAATTTATTCATCACCGTTCACTTTTGAGTTTTAGTCAAGTGAATTGATTATTCAATGGGAATTGTTTTGAGTTTTGTTAAAAAAAAAAAAAAATTAAAACACCATAATTGGTGGTAACAGTTCCGTCTTTCAAACAATTTCAACAAATATAAATTACCGTCGGCTAAATGCACTTTCTTCTATTTTATATAATAAATGTTTTCTCATTTGTAGAAAATTTCTATACTTATTCGGAAGTCTAATTAGTTTATTATAAATATAATTTAATGAACCAGTAAAAAATCGTAAAGAGCTATATGAAAACGTAATGAGATGCTTTATTTTGTGCCGTTGGAACACCACAATTCGTTCAGCAGAATATATATATATATTCTATAATATAATAATTTCCTTTTAAGTAAAAAATAATTTAAAAAAAGAGGTATAAAAACAAAAGTAACATAAGAAATTGTAATTTTAATAACTTAATTCCATATATATTTATATCCATCAGGTCAGCTCAAAATTTGAAATCAGTGTAAATACAGTTATAGAAATATAGACTTTTGGTCGAAAGGTACACATAACATGTAGATAATATTTGCATGTAAGGTGTGGGAATTGTTACACTGACATTTAACATTTTCTTACAACCAAATTACATATGAAAAAAGATGACAAGATATTTTTCAAAAATACAAAATATATATTACAGATAACCTTAAAGGTAGCTCGCTGTAGACCAAATAATATTTAAAAAAAAAAAAAGCTTGTGTGGATACAAAAAATAAATGCCACACAACTCTGCCTGAGAGAAGTGGTTTTGTTACTCTTGAATTTTTAACTAAGCTTATATGTCTTTGTCTTGCATTCTTTGATTCAATTATACTGACTGAACATACAATCATTACAAATATAAAAATAAGCAACAATATCAGTCATCCTTTCATATAGGTAAATTACACAAAGGAATTTATTTGACTTTCATTTATTTTAACCATTCAGAGATTTAGAATATACATATATATTCCACATTTAACGTCAATTCAACTGTAATATGGTATAATATTTTACATCAACGACAATACGTTAAAAACCGATCAGCAATTAACTTGAAAACATCAAGAATGCAAGAGGATCCGAGATGACACTTAAAACAGTGCATAGGCTGTCCAGCGAAAAACGCTGGGGAAAACCTGAAGTTTTTGCTATTGAAAGCTTAAATGCCTGTTGTGAAGACAACATAATCGGGACATAAATGGAAAAGTTACCAAATGACAACAGGAATAAGAGGTGTGGACTAAACGAGTAAAAATATGATGACGATGAAATAGATGTTAATGAACGAAGATGAGACTAATTGTCTCCTGTTTCTTGTGGTTCTTCACCATCTGCCTGTGTGTCAGATGTCCAGAGCGTCAAGTTGTCTCTGAGCAACTGCATTATAAGCGTCGAGTCTTTGTATGAGTCTTCATTCAGCGTATCTAATTCTGCAATGGCATCGTCAAATGCCTAAACAAAAAGATATACATTTTAATAACTGTTAATAAGCTTAGGTTAGTTCAATATGTAATCTAATCTTATTGTTTTCCCCAGTGAAGAATACAAGGTTCATTTTATTTTTGAATTGAACTATCTTTACTTACACATACATCGCACACACAAAAATATAAACAAAGCATAACTTAACATACCTTGATCATTATGCACACACAAAGAATAATTCAATGTTCTGAATTTTATATTTGTGAAGTACAGCAAATTAAATAAAAGCATTAGAATCAAATTTGTATAAGTATATATACAAATTATTAAAAACATTTAAAGCTAATCTGTGTCAGACCTGCCTCACATAGGCAGATAATTAGCGATGGAATTCTTTCAAATACTAATAGACGCTAATGATATTATTTGTATATTGAATATACTAACATAATTTAAACATCGCAATAACTCAAATTATCTGAACACAGTTTGTGTAAAACCAAAATTTTACACTAAATATTTATTGCATGCACATGTAATAGTTTATCCATATTTAATAGCACTATATATGATGTATAACTCAAAAAGGAAACTTGAAGTCAGATATCAATTATAAAACGAAACATGCTAAATTGAAAAATACGTCCTAATGTTATTTGATAGGGTTAATAAAAATCAACAAGAAAGTGCTGGTTGGATTTGAACATTAGTACATTAAACACACATAAGGATATGAAGTTTGTAAGGACAATGTTTACATTAATCCAAAGGGATGCAGATACAAATTCTGTGAAACCTGTTTAGCCAGGTGACAAGCCCGCGCAGGGGAATTGATAATCTCATAATAAAAGACGGAGAAGTTGAGCGCGAGCCCCAGCCGAATGGGATGAGTGGGTTGCATTTTTGCCTTGGCAATATCGAAAGCTTCTTGGTAAGCTTTCTGCGAGTCTTCCACCACCGCTAACATTGAGAGACAATATTAATACATAATGTTATCATCACCAACCAGCACAAAATATACACAGATAAGTTTCCTTTATGAGTTTTACAGCATCCCCCTAAAAGAATAATCTGAAAATGACCTGTTTAGCTAGTTGACATGCTTTATCTGGTGAATTTAAAATCTCATAATAAAAGACTGAGAAATTCAAAGCCAGGCCGAGTCTTATGGGATGTGTAGGTTGCATCTTTGTCTTGCTTATTTCGAAGGCATCTTGGTATGCCATTTGTGAGTCTTCTACGACAGCTGTAAATCATAAAGTAATGTAAAACTCCCGTCGTTATTACCGACACAAGTTCAGTCTCCTCGTGCTGCGATATTAAAGAAAAGTTTGAAAAAAGATGAAAACTGACCGACATAAACAAGATGTAATTAAGAAATTTTGAAAAAATAACAACTTAACAATTCAACGAGTCTAGGATTTCAATTTTTTTTTTATTCACGTTTAAAGAAAAACATAGAGTAAGACTAGAAGTTTTTAAACTTAAACTGAAGACTCGAGTTTCCAAATACATACACAAAATATTCGCTCATCTGTATACAAGAAAGGACAAATCTATAGCTGAAAGCTCGATCGTTTTTAACAAGTTGAGCGTGTATTTGAAACGAGTTAAAAGATTTTGAAAACAGTCGTTACCATTTCGGGTGTCTCCTGTGGCTACCTCTGCTAGATATCTGTAGTAATCGCCTTTCATTTTTAAATAGAAAACTTTACTTTCGGCGTTACTCGCCTTAGGAATGAGATATTTATCCAACAAATTCTGAAAAGAGTTTGTATGAAAAAAAAATTCAAAATTTTGTACTATCAAAAGGCGAGTGGCCAGAGGAAGGGTAAGGGGGAGGGGGGTGGCGGCGTTTCGGGAACGGTCTCGAGACTGCAGAAGGTCACTCGAGCTCGTATGGGGAGGAAAAGAGTTATGTAACTGGTGTCGGGGAATCAGGACGTGGGGATCGGCGGCCACGTGCGCCGCACGTGCGACGAAAATCTCACCAAAACGTCATAGCAGATTTCACGAAGCTCCTTTTCGACCTTCTCTCTATACTCCTTGGCCATCTGCTGTTTCCTCTCGGAGCTCTCGGTCTTCTGCTCGATCGAGGAGATGACACGCCAGGAGGAGCGTCGCGCGCCCACCACGTTCTTGTACGCGACGGACAGAAGGTTGCGCTCCTCGTTCGACAGCTCTACGCCCGTTTCGGTGACGGCCTTCATCGCGGACGCCATGTCATCGTAGCGCTCCGCCTGTTCGGCGAGCTTGGCGCGCTGCACCAGCTCCTCCTTGTCGACGGACATGACGGCGGCTGTAGGCTAGGGACTACTGGTCACCGGTCACCTGAAACGAGACGGGCGGGGTCAGGTCACGGTTGCGAGGACGTTCGCGGGTTCAGGCGGCAGGTTCGATATCGGGCTCAATCAGCAAGACTAATCGAAGTGCGAGCTTCACGGCCGCCCGAGGGTCGGCTCAGCGCCTGCTAGACGCAGTGGTCATCATCATGTAGAGCACGAGTGAATGTGGGGAGCGAGTCGCACGTTAGATCGCGTGGTCGTACCTGGTGCGGGTGTCGAGCGGGGGCGGCGTCCGTAGCGGCAGTGGCGCGCCTCATGCGGCAGCCGAACGAGGCGGAGGGGGGAGGAGACGCGGCGGGGCGGCGCGCGCATATCGATCAGAGCCGCGCGCATCCGCCCCTCGCCGCCGAGGGGAGGAGGCGAGGGCGGTGCACCGAGGGCGGCCGATGCGCCTCCGCCCCCGGCCCGGTCGCCGCCGATATCGGCGCGAGATCGATATCGGAACGTGCGCTCCGGCAACTGGGTCAAGGTGGATCTTACGCGCGCCAAGGACCACGCACGCTGCACTCTGCATGCTGTGCGCGCGGGGGCGATCTGCATTTCGGATTCGATTAGATGCTCGCGTTTATAAATAGACAACTCTCTACAGCTTTTTTATTTATTTATCGTATATTTCATACAATACGACGTATGGGTCGATAACGGATCGTAAACACACGTGTCGATTGCGAATCCATTTGCGTGAGCGCGATAAACGGGGCACATTCGCTACGATTGTCGCCGTGCGCGCGGAGAATTCGAAAAACACGCGACCTTCGCTATCAATTACGTAAACGCGTGCGTAAACGAAAATGGGGAAGACGCGCGAAAACCGCGGACCAGCGTTGCAGCGGTCAAAGACGAGACCATAAGCAAAAATAGTGCGTGTTGACCGCGAACGGAGCGGTCAATGTCATCCGGCTGCATCGCGACGGGATGCACCCGGGGGAGCCGCCGAGGGGGAAGGGTTGCGATCGATGCGGCCATCTTTTCGTACTCGGAAAATGCGTGGATTTCACGAGACGAGGGATTGTTCCGCGATCACCTGTTGATATCGCGTTGCGTAATTCGCGCGCGCCAGTTAATGACCTTGTCGCGTGCTGCGCGCGCGCACTCGCCCTCGGCTCGATTGTCAATTTTGACCTTACACTCTTTTTTGCGAATTGTCGCGAAAACACAGGACGACGAGATCGATCGACGCTTCGAATAGCGCGTTCGTTTCCTTGTCGAGTCGAGGCAGCGCTCGTTTTCCTCGCGAATTTCCGCTGAACGTTTCCAGGACGAAGAGGAAATACGTATTAACGCGACTGTACCTTCGCAGCATATGTAATTTCATATGCATTTTCACCGGCGCAGAAAGAGCGCCGACAATGGAAAGCGACACATAAAGAGAAAGGAGATACGCATTTTCCTCTTGTTCGAAAAAAGTTCAGCGTTTTTATTCAAAGCGACACAAAAAAACAGTGTGCGAAACAATTAAAAACTGTGAACTGTATCCGATTCGCGCTAATTTGATACTAGACCGTAGTGCAAAGACCTTCGGCGTGGCGCGAAAAAAATTCCAGTCGAATAGATGTATCGAGGTCAAAAACATGTCTGTCTGTCTTCGATTAAATGATTTGCGAAAAAAAAACTATGCCGGTGCATTAACGAATTTGTTTAAGCGAACGGGACAGACATAAAAGGAAAATCGCGACGGCGGGGAAGCCAACTGTTACCGAAAACGTCGAAATAGGGAAATCGGACACGAATAAAAATGACGAAACGCGTTCTGGTCGATCGACGATCGGCCGATTCGTCGACAGGTAAATGCGCACATATGATTCGGCCGCGTCTCGGTTCTTTCTGGAAAAGTTTTGTTTTTCCACTATCGTGAAAGATAAGCTATCTGAACGGATGAACTCTCGTTCGATCGTAACGTTTTTCTCGGACGAAAAAAACACCGGCGAACGGGCGAAGCGAATCGGAAAAGCGACCGGTACGTGCCATATTGAATATTGAAACATTAAAGATACGCGACACGTGAAGAATTTTCAATCGGCCGGCGGTTCGAACGCGATTCGACACGTACGGTCAGTCGTAACGTATCGAAAATTAGTCATCGCGAATGCAACTAAAAATAATAATGTCGCATTGTGCTAACGTCGCGGCTGAAGGTTCCAGCCTCGCGACGGCCGGTTCCGCCGAAACCTCGTGACGCACGAAACATATGTCCCCGCCGTCGGTTACTTTTCGACGACGATTAGGCGAACGAGAATCCGCATTCTCGCCGTTTCCACCTAATGTACGGAATCATTACAGATAATAGCGCGCTGGAAATAGAAACTGTTTACGTCGAATGCACGGATGATGTCAGATCCCAGCGGACAGTCGGAAACGTCCAGGATCGCCTTTCGCGGGCGAAATCACGCGGCGAATTCGAATTTCGGTGACAATTAACGGTACGCGGCGGAGCGTCATGAGCGGAATCAGTGTCGTCATCGGCGACCGGTCGACGCAGCTCGCCCGAAAAAGGCTCGAATGCGATGTATAGAGGGGGCGCACCACGATGACGCGCGCCGCCGGACAAAGGACGTGGGCGTAGGCGCGAAAGGGGCGGGAAGGGGTGCGGCGCGACACATAACCTCAAAACCCGGGCGCGTGAATCAGCGCCGACGACGATGACTCACCCGCGCGACGCGCCTCCGAAGAACCGAAAGTGAACCGCTCCGGAGTCGGGGAGGAACAGCGGGGCCTCCCACGCGCGCCCTTGACAGCGAGGCCCCCGCCACGAGGGGAGCCGCTCGGGGCGGGGCCGCCGGCTGCCAAACGTCAAGCGCCCCCGTCACATCGACGAATTCCTCGCACGCAACGGGGGCCGCGGAGATAAGATTCGCGCGGGGGGAGGGGGAGGGGGCGCGGTCTGCGGCGCCGCTCGCCGGTCCGGGGGCGCAGCGCCGCGGGGGCGGCGGGGACGGGGGCGCGTACTGACCTGGTGGCGCTGGAGCGCGGCTCGCGGCGGGCGGCGGCGTGCGACGGTTGCTATCGGCGCAGCGGAAGAGCCGTCGGCGGCGCCGCTCGCAGAGACTCGACTAAACGGACCGGCGCCGCGGGAGGGGAGGGGGCACCGGAACGGGGTCCGCGAGGTGAAAGCAGGGCGTTTCGCCGGAAGCGGCGGCCGCTGAGCGCGAACGTTCGTTCGAAATTTGCCGCCGGAACGCTGTTTTGATTGGATTCTGACGGTGTGCGACTGTGATCTTATGAACTGTGCCGTTTTAAGGTCATCCGGTTTTTATTTTTATAGGTACTGTGTTGAAATAAGCAAAGGAAAAAGTTTCTATTTTATTTTATTTCGATAGGATACCGCATAATGAACAAGGTATTTTCCAAATCTTAATCAACGATTGACATTATCAATGATCGACACTAACTGGAGATCGTCTAAAAATCTGCCATATCGATCTGAATTTAAAAAATCTCAAAAATTTTTCAACAGTCGACATGAACTCGTTCAAATAATTTTCTCTGGAATTTCGTTCATCTTTTATTCTAAAATCTAAATATTATTCTAGAGAATACTTTTATTGTTTTCTCTTGTCACCGTATACCGTATAATTCGTATTTTTTTGATAAAATATTATTTCGCGCTAGGTCGAAGCGCTAGCGCTTCGGACCGAAAACAATATTTAAGAAACAGCCGCACGTGTCAATCGCTTAACCCTAGTTGTCAGTTTGTCGTTTCGGTTTTCGGTGTTGTGTTATTGAAAAGTGATCGATTCTCGGACAACTGCATTATTATTGTTCGTCGTATTTGTATAAAGATTCAAAATGCCTAAATCAAAAAGAGATAAAAAAGGTGTTATACTTTGTTTCTGTCATTGTTTTTCCAAATTTCCTTACGATTTCATCATTTTTTTTTATATTTTAGTGTCGCTGACCAAAACTATAAAGAAGGGTCTAGTTTTAAAACAACAGATCATAGGCGACATTCGTAAATCCGTCGAAAAATACGACTCCATCCTGCTTTTCACCGTTGACAATATGCGAAATTCTAAACTCAAAGACTTGCGTTGCGAATGGAAAGATTCTAGATTCTTCTTTGGCAAAAATAAGGTTATGGCTCTCGGCCTCGGAAAATCGGAGACCGACGAAGTAGAAGATAAACTACACATGGTAAGATTATTCTCAAATTTGTATTTAGAATAGACTTCTTTTACTCATTTTATTTTTTTTAGCTTTCAAAGAGATTAGTCGGACAGTGCGGTTTGTTGTTTACCGACAGGCCAATTAAAGAATCCGTAGCATGGTTTGAGGATTTTTCTGAGGACGATTTTGCCAGAGCCGGATTCGTGGCGACGGATGACGTAGATCTGCCAGAAGGACCGCTGGAAGACTTCCCTCATTCTATCGAACCTCACTTACGGCAATTAGGACTTCCGACCAGCTTGCAGCGCGGCATCGTGACTTTGCTCAAACCGCACGAAGTTTGTAAAAAAGGACAAACCCTGACTCCCGAACAGGCTAGGATATTGAAGTTGTTAAATATTAAAATGGCCACTTTCAAATTGACCGTCAAATGTTACTGGTCGAAAAAAGGAGGTTTCCATTTGTTAGATTTAAACGAAAGTGATAATATTGTAGATGAAGGAATCGAAGACGAAGCAATGGAAATAAATGAAACATGATAGCATTTTTTTTGTTTCTATTTTATTACTTTAAATAACATTGATGCACGGTAACAAAATTGTAAGATGTTACAAGCTTAAAGTACTTACGAGTTTTGAAAAAGACTTTGCATCTTTGTTTTCCATAGCCATAATCAAATAAATAAAAATACAGACACAAAAATATTTATTCCAGTGCATATGCGTGCACGCATGCACTTTTGTGAAAATACAATTTCCTTCAAATTATACTACACTCAAATAATAAAAAATAATATCACATTCTCTTAATTATAAAATTCAAATTAAGGTACCATTTTTATCACTTATAATCGGTATGAATAGTTTATTATATCGATAATAGGTCGTGAAAAGCTGAGTTTATTAGAGAGCTTTAAAAAAAAACTTATGGTGCATGATATTTATCATTGCTGTTTGATTATTTGATATTTTTTCAGCTAAAGCTTCTTAATGAAATGAAGACTCATCTTTATATAAAAAACCGTTGAATGACACAGCAAAGCGTTATTGATGAGTAATTAAAATATCATATTCAGCAATGCAAAATTATCGGAATGGATAAAATATATTTTTTTAATATCGATACGAAACAAAAAAAAAAACTAGCATTTGGATCATTGTAAAAAATATTTCATAGACTAAGATAGTATCAAAAATTAATAATATTGTGAGACAATATACACATTCAGATGTAATTTTTTTTTTCAGTAGTATAATTTTGAGCAACACTTTCAAAAAATACAAATGCAAAAAATTTCCACCTTTTCAACTAATCAATAAGCACCATAAACAAATTTAGTATGCTTCATAAAGACCCAGATAAATCCTTTCAAAGAATTGAAACAATAAAGTCATCTAATCCTACAAAGTAAACTAATATAATCGAAAAAAATACACATAGACTATTTATTGCGAAGATCATGAATATACTCAAAACAGGCTATCGACGCATAAGCTAACGTTAAACAAACGTGACTACATGTTTTCCCCATTTTTATTTTCGGAAAATTCGCTAAAAATAAAATAAAACTAAACAGAAATGTAAGGAATGCTAGTAAATTATTTATACAATCACTTAAATCTAGCGGTGGAAGAGTATATTTTTATGTAAAAATTTTGCACTAGCATGCCATGTTTTAAGATTCCTACGTAAAATTACTTCAATAAATATCATAGAACAAATATTTTCAAGCGATTCATTAGACTTTCGACTCAGTGAATTAATCGGCAGAACCTTCTGGTATCGGAGGTAATGAAAATTGTGATACAGGCGGAGGAAGTAATTCATTGAGATCAGCAATTGGTTGCCGCCAATATACGAATTGTGAATAATCTTCGCACACATCTGCTCGCACAGGTGGAAATAGATGGTCTACGATGTAGCTCATGTTTGAATATCTGTAACGAAAAAAATATTTATCGTATTAATATTATTTAACAGCTCGATTTCAGTATATTTATATTTATGTCAATAATAATAGATTTTATATGAAAAATGCTGAAGTATGAAATTTCAATTTTTTTAAGACCAAATGAAAACTACAATTTTTTACATACAAACACAATATGAATTGATATAAGTATTATTTCACATAATACATAATTTTTTTTAGTTGAAAATTAAATGAGAATATAAAATGATTATAAACAAATAAAAGTTTTTCAGATATAATTAGCATTTACACAACTTAAATGCTACGCAAATTTTATCTGTAGTCAATAAACAGTCAATATAATTTTATAAATGAAGTTAATAAAACATTTTGCTATGCACACACAGATGTCGTAGAAATCACAAATCTGAATATATTTTTTTCATTTAAACCAGTTTGAAAATTCAAAGATATTATATATTGCTCAACAGTTTTATATCCAAAATAATATTGACCGTTTACTTTTCAAACTTACATAAAATAAACATATCGACAGAACAAAACACAACGTAAAACTCTATTTTACGAGAGTAAGTACCTCCACCGTAGTTTTCCACCACCAAAGCAAATCAATTAAAGCATTATTGCGAATCGCTAAAATGTATATGAGAAATGATGAAAGTATTAAATATTTAGTACCAATGCATAGTTGTTACGTTTATACAAGCGGGCATAGCAGTGAGATGAATCGAGTGAACATGAACTGAATTCCATGAGATTTTTTATGAGCTTACCGTTGCATAATATCAGCAAATTCGGCACCACATTGCAAATATAGAGAACTGGGTTGAATACAGCACATAAAACTACTTAAAAATATCACATTCAAAATAGACTGGAACTCTCTTATATGTTCATATATAATACATAAATGATCGAAAAATAAAGCCTATTCATATAAAACAATTTATAAAAAATCTAATTGTGGATAACATGAACATTACGACATTCATCATACTGATACTGGTGGAAACAAGTCATCTACTATGCAACTCTGCCCAGTATAGCTGTAAAATAAAGAAAATAATAATAAACTAAAAAAAAATTCATACAACTTTTTCAATCAGTTAAGTTTAAACTCCATTTTTGTTTTATTTAAAAAAAACCGGCATGCAAAATCTGTTAATTATCAGTACATTTTATATGAATTTTTCATCATGCATTTCCATCAGTAATCAACAAACAGTTCTCATTATAAAGAACTTTTAAATATAAAAAAATATTTATTATTATTAATAATAGAAATCGAATATGATAATTTTCGTTCTTTATTATATTGCACACTTTTTTTTATTAATCATCTATGTTAATTATAGAAAAATTAATTGAACCCACATAGCATAATAATTAAGACAAATGTTAACACCATGTAATATAGTTAGTAAAGCAATATAAAAAATAATCAAAACAATGAAAACGTGCAAAAATTATTACAAATTTCAAATAAATTTATATACTTACGTCGACTGGAATGTTTGCGTCAGCTCGTGTTTTAATTCACCTTTGTAATTGATGGTGAAAATTCTGACAATTGGTATTCCGACTGTTTGATATGCACAAACATCCTGAAATCATATTTAAGTACTTATGAAGATACTATTTTGACATTAATGAAATATTTATTATTGGCCAAAAACAAGTTACATTGACTCTGTTTCCATATCCTGCATAAAATGGTTTGTAATCGTCTGGGAACAAAGCCATTATATCGGACAAACATTGAATTTTAAACTCTTCAGGTTTCTTTTCAATAACTTCTCTATGAAATGCTCTTATCAAAGAAGTGGGATTCAATAACAATGGACCATCAGGTAACGACAGATCTCCTTGTTTAATGGATCGTAAATATTCCCTTGTAAGCTAAGATTTAAAATTCAAAATTTAATATAGAAATCGAACAAAATATATACAATTTATTCTAAATAATTATGTAAAAACCTTAGCTTGCCCTATAGCACGAGCTGATAAATACAACAATTTGTATCCATTATTTTTGATTTTGGTGAAAAGTTGAGCAACTCCACTTTGAGCCCAATCTTTTCCGACTAATGGGAAAATATGTCCCAAAACATCAGACCTATGAAAATTCATGACGATTAGATTATTCATCATATTTATTTTAATTCATTCATTTAGAAAAATAAATTTACTTAGTGATAGTGCCATCAATATCAGATATTACGATCTTATCGTCATATCGCCAGCGGAATACATGGCACTTGCATCGAGATGTTCCTTGATATGCTGTAGTTACGCTAAATACCATCTCATTCATTCCTTCATGTAAATTCAAGCTAGCCTGAAAATTAAAAAAATATTATCAGTCGTGATGTAAAATATTGTTACTATACAAATAAAATAATATAACTGACAATTTGACTAGATGACAGGCGAAGAGTTTTTCGGAATCTATCAGAATGCTTCAATGAATGGGATTTTCCTTGAGATATGGTGTCGATGTTTCCTAATCCTTTGTCAGTAATACCTTCATCCGAATCTTCTGAGCTCTGAGAACCACTATAGCCTTCACCTGCAACACTCAAAGAAGGGAAAGAAGTCTGAGTGCTAACAGCTATGGTTTCCTTGGGAATATCAATTTCTTGAGTTTTTGATTCAATCATACCTGAAAATTGTATTGAAATGTTAATATAAATAAAATTAAAATATTACAAAAGTAACTTTTTCAAACTCTAAATAAAACTTACTAGATTGTTCTATCTTTGAAGTTTCTACAATATTAGGTTCAGTTTCAGTAAGTGGAGTCTTTTCATTTAATGCGGTTTGTTCACCAATTGTACGTTCACTACAAAATATTAACGTAATGAAAAATTTATAATTTTCTTTCAATAGTAAATAATATAATTAGTACATAATGATAATTACGTTATAGTTTCATCTCTTGTTTGTTTGTCAGTTGATCGTCGCCAGTTCCACCAAGTAAACCCACCAGACCACTGTTGAGATTTACTTTCAGTTCCTAGAATATTATCACCAGACTTACTATCTTGAGATTCTCCTCGTTCGACAACCAAATTTTTCAGTACATTCTGAATGCGAGAAATGAACATTTTTATTATTAAATTCATAAATATTATTATACTAAATTTAAAATAGTCTCACCTTTGGCAACGGTCTATGATAGACAATCAATGAAAGCAATACAGGCGCTGCTGCTGCCCAAGGCATGTATTTGTCTCCAATACGAACAACTAAACGAGGATTTTGAAGTAACGAAGAATCAGTGCAAAGAGTTTCAAACCTCACAGCATCCTGTTCGAAAGCTTCAGCCACGGCAGCAGCCGGCTGATCTAAGCAACTAGGACCACACAAAGAAAGCCCTACGTAACCTCTACAAAATTATAAAAAGAATAAATACATTAACAAATAGAAATAATGTTGATTATATTAAACAAAATTTCTTTAACATACTTGTAAAAAATTTTGAGATCATCTTCATCGGAATCAATTCCTTTGTTCATAATACCATCTACAGAAGAGGGAGATTGTGGCAAAGATGGTCCGTTACCAGATTCATAATCCTCCTCAGTGGCTAAATTGTTGGTGATATCCAAGGGCAATGACCTTGGTACTGCTAATAAAAAACATGTTATTCTGATATTTCAAAAGGCGAATATTCGTAATAATATAAAATAATTACCATTTTGATTTGATGAGCTACCTTGAGCATGTGAAGGGAAATAGAGAGCAGCAACTTCAGGTTCTATAGCTCCTGTTTCCAATTCGGCTAAATAAACACCTTCCCCAGTATTAGCAACTTGTTGGGTAGATCCACGAGGGTGTTTCATAAAATTGAACATTCCGCTCAACATCGATGTACCACTTGCTTGCGCTACGTTGGCAGAAGATACTTCATCTACAATTTATCGAATAATTTAAAACCTGTATATAGATGAATAAAAATGAAATAAACAAATTGATACCTTTTACGATACTTTTTATATTTTCATCGTCTGAGCTGATCGATTCAGTGGCGGGTGGGTGAGTTAATGAGACAGCAGATTTAGTCATCGGTAAAGGTGATGGTAGTTCTCCCCATCGCCACGATTGACCAGGTTCACTGCTGCCATCAACTCCAGATCCACGAGCCAGTTCCAGTTCAGAATCAGACTGTACTGGTGTTCCTGAACGTCTACAGAAAAATATATACGGTTTATGATTCGATTAATATTGAATAAAATAAAATAATGAATTGGTTAATTACCTCAGATCGGAAACAGTGATATCGGTATCACTAAAGAAATGTACATCTTGCATTATATTCTTCATCATAAAAGACGAATTTGAAATCAATTCCTTATCACAAATTGCTTCAGCAGGAACTTTGTCGATTATTTTTTCAGAATCTAAAATTTCTGAGCCCAAAGCTTCCGACTGGCTCGAATAACCGTTGGAACTAGTAGATGATTTTCGTTGAGCGTTCTTCTTCTTGGAACCAGACTTCTTAGTCTTCTTCTTTTTCTTATTGTTACCTCCACTCAATGGTTTCTGTGAATCGTCAATGGACGTCTGCAGACTGATATCATCAACACTACTAGCTTTGGCATCCAGAGTATCTTGGTGCGAAATTTCTTCATTCGCGATCGACTTAAAATCATTATTGATACTAATTTTTCTAACTACATCTTTGGCTCGACTTTCTTTGTCATTTACTTCTTCAGCGCGGAACATTTTGGCAGTCATAGTTCCCATTTTTCCTTCGTCGTCCATAGCGAACATCTGTTCTTGACTAGATTGCACCTGATTGTCGTATGATTTGTCCTTCAGTTTATAATCTCGTTTTTGTACGCCGACGTTGGCTTTTTGCGTTCCTTGACCGTCCGTATACCTAAACCCACAAAATACATTATGATCAAATAAGATTTTTTTGAACTTGATATGCAATAGTTAGTAAATATTCGAACCTTCTCTGTGTATAGTCGGAAACTTGATTTTGATATTTATCGAGAGAAAAATCGGCAGAGTTCCTTCGAGGTGGTAAACTCTGTTCTTGATACAGAGTGAATCCATTATCGGGAATCGGAGAAGTGGCCAGATGAGCTGAATACTCTACCTCATTTTCGGGCACTTCTTCGACGAAGAAAGCCTCTCCGGTCTCGCCCAACTTCATGTGTATATTCAGCGGTTCTCCATTCAGCTCCAAGTCCACCTGAAACGAGAAAACATTGAAATTCTCCTCCAAAACGTATCGAACAAAACTGACCATCGTCCGAGGTGAAAGTTTTTCGTGGTCTCGTTGGCCTACTAAACCGAGATCGGTCCAACACTTTCCGAACGGCAAGAACGGCCGCTGAGAAATTGCATAACTGGTGGATAACGGGCACACATCTCCTTACGTTACGTTCAGAGTAAAGAAACAGTGAGAGTATCAATTTATCGAACTGTTATTCAATCGAAGATGCAATCTTTCGAATCCGATCGACGAACCGACGAAAAAATCAATTGAAAACGATCGAATTTTCAAGTAGAAAAATTGTCAATCGAAAAATAAACGTATAATGCGGCAGCACTGGCGTGAAATGAAAAATCAGTATAAACGACAAGGTCATGTTACGAAAATATTTGTTTTTGAAAAACTGATCAAATAATCACATGGAAATTGACGATAATCAAACGAAAATTCGTATGATTTTATGCTTTCATGACGGAATAGGATCCTCGGCAATTTTACCGACCGCTTTGTGTTATACGGTATTATAATAATTACCTTCATAAAATTTGTATCTTCATTCAATTTATCACCGCACATACGTCATGAAAGTCACTTAAATTTTCGATCAATGGATCATGAGTTATTCCTCGAGACACAAAGAAGTGCCAAGACAGATGGGCGGGCAGCGACAAAGAACAAAGTTCAAAACGAAACCGACGTAAAGTTCGACGAGACCAAGCACCTTTTCGCTCAACGAAAAAATCCGCACATTCCCATAACAGGTAGTTCGCGAAGAGTTTAAATCTAAACGTCAAACGATCACACCCATCAATCGACAATCCTAAGGCTGTCATATGTGCGCACTTCGACCCAAAACAATGTGTTCCATTTTTGCGACTAAACGATCGCGCGCGACAAAATCGCAAGTGTGCGCCTAGCCTAACAGAATCACGAGATATTGAAATACAAAAGGCACTCACGACTTTGAAGCGACTCCTGAGAACACCGAGTTTCCCGAACCTAACGTGGAACGGGGAGCAGGTGAAGGATCCATCGGGCTGCTCCACCACGACCACATCGATGGCTCCAGTGAGGGTGGCGCCATTGATCTCGTTGTAGAATTCCTTCACGTTGTTGAACACGCGTCCCAGATAGTTCATGGACGACATCTTCGGTTGGTTTATTGTTTAGCTTTTCCTTAATGAAAAATAGTCTTTTGTTTGTATGTATGCGAATACACTGCGATTTCGTCGGCTGCTTTTTCACACTTT
Organism: Hydropsyche betteni; assembly: GCA_028571205.2. Taxonomy (NCBI): domain Eukaryota; kingdom Metazoa; phylum Arthropoda; class Insecta; order Trichoptera; family Hydropsychidae; genus Hydropsyche; species Hydropsyche betteni. The sequence goes on along the minus strand of JAOXNN020000027.1, from coordinate 4,994,611 downwards.
ATCCATTTCCTTTGTCCTCTTCATATCGAGGTATACCTGAAAAAAAGTAATGTAAAATTAATTACATAATTTAATTAGAAAATCGCAATGCATAAATTTACAGAAAGACTATTTTTGTTTTAATGATCAGTCTGGTTAAAAGCTTTGAATGGAAAAAAATGTTGGCAAAGATAAACTTTGGCACTATGTACAGTTTTTACTATGAAATTTGGCAGGTATTATGTTTTCCAGAGTACCTGAAGACTTTGCACGATTTTCGTAATAGATAAATTTTATAAATGAAAAACAACGATGCGTGATCATTCGCAATTTGAATGATCGCTCGGCCATACGAAATTACAATGACGCGATAAACGTTGGCTTACGAAACCAATTCGAATCCCGATAATGTGAACATGATAATATAAGAATGTTAGTTAATTTACAACCGCTAATATCAATTTTCAACGATGACCATTCTCAATTTAAGAATTAATACGAATACTTTGTGTGAGACGAATTACTCTGCCAAGAAATCAAACAATGACTAAAGGCATGAAAATAGAACATACCCGAAACGTAGACGAATGTCATCGACTTCATAATAATTTAGATTATAAATAATTCCGAATTGAACGATACAATAACGAGAAGAAGCCATATTTTCATATCGGTCGATCTTTTAATCATGATATCAAAAGCCATCAAGAGTCACTTCAAACAGAATGTTTCTAGAGCCGACTCGAACGTTGGAAAAACATTGAAAATACATTAAAATTTAATGCAAACATTCCGCATATTTCAAAAACAACGCGAGCAAACTTGAAACGTAGAGGTGCAAAATCACAAGGCCAAAGAGAATGTAAACATTCGATAAAAAAATGTTTACGCATATCAAAACATTTGACGACATTTGAATAGAAAAAAATAAGTGAAATATAAACTGAAAAAAAGCTAATTGATAATATCAAATTAAACCGATCGATTGATCTTTTATATTCAAATTTCGATGAATTTTTTTTATTTTTTATATAAAGCATAAACGAACATATGCATAACAAAGCAGACAATTCACTTTCGTTCGAGAGAATCTATCGATTTTTTTTCAAATCAGAAAGAGAACGTAAACGTGCCCACGCACACGAGAGACGTAGTACAAGAACGTAGTAAAATTGTAAACGCCCACATAGTACGATAGAAAGCGGAAAATCTAATAAACAACGATTCCAGTGTGGGAAAATAGTTCCATTTTCCCAAACGAAGGTCACAAAAGGAAGAAAAAAGCTACGTGCGAAAAGAACAAAATGATCCTTTCGAGATTCAACTGACAAGCGAAGAGTTGGCCGATTGTTGTACTCTTCCTGTTTGCTTTGGCAACCGACTCATTTAGCCACTGCCAAATACGATAATTTAGTTTAGAAATGGACGTCGAATGCTTGAAATATGTGAAAATATTTTACAAATGCTCGTTTGAAGATTTTAGCAAGGTCGAATGATAGGGATTTTATTTAAAGATCAAATCATTTACATAAAAACCGAATAAATACATCATACGACGAATATTTTTTTTTATACTATACAAACGAAAATTCTATAATATAATATAACATAATATAAAAAAATAATATATGTAATATTCAGAGTGTGAAAACGACAGGTGTTGCGAACATATCAAGATGTGCTCCACATTTCGCGCGCGTTGACTTTCTAGACAAACTTTGTGGAAAATCGTTGGTGGTTTATTGTGAACTTCTTCGAATGGAAATGAGGTTGAGAAAAAGAGGTATAAGTTGCTTTTGAAAAGAAACGAGTTGTCGAGTTGTGAACGAAGAAGCATGGACGGTCCAACGAGTGTTTTCCGGTGCGAGATAAAGAAAAAACGAGGTTCGAATAAAAGACGAGTCGATTTATTGTAAGTGCAGTCACAAAGAATATTTTTGTTATGCCAATTGAAAATGTAAATGGGAAAGCAGTTGTAAAGAATCGACGAAAAAAGACCATTGAAATATATGTGCGTTCAATGAGCGTATGAATCCGTTAAATTAATTAAAATGTGTCATCGATACTGTATAATAAAAATATTAACATATAAATTGAATATTCTGATTATATACAAGGCCGTAAAATGCAACTTGTGATATTTCGCTTAGTGAGAAATTACATCTGACTACATAATCATTATCATGAACAAATAACATGTAACGACGAATCTATTACGATAAAACATCAGATATTTCGGGGCACTCTTCTTTATCTAAATTCAATGATAAGGAAAATATTGAAGAATCCGAATACTAAACATCATCGAAATGATCTAATACACACCGATTACATTTAGCTTTTAACCTTGCTGAATGCAATAAACCAATTGACTGAATGAATATACAGAACCATTAATATCTCATTGTACATATAACACAAGTCCCATTCCTCTGCAATACCAAAACCATCAACTTCGAAGACACTTTCGCTGAAGTCCACGTCACGTAAACCATTAATCGATCACACCGATTACATTTAGGCTTTAACCTCGTTGAATGCAATGAACCAATTGACTGAATTAATACACAGAATCATTAACATATCTCATTATACATACTTCCAACACAACTCCCATTCCTTTGCAACACCAAAACCATCAACTTCGAAGAAACTTTCCCTGAAGTCCACGCCACGTAAATTATTAATCGATCACACCAATTTAGGCTTTAGCTTTGTTGAATGCAATGAACCAATTGACCGAATGAATACACAGAACCATTATTATCTCATTGTACATATAATACATCCAACTCAAGTCCCATTTCTCTGCAACACCAAAATCATCAACTTCAAAGATACTTTCGCCGAAGTCCACGTAAACCTCAATCAACACGCAAATATTTAAGACAGACCAATCGAATGCAGTGGTCGTTCTCGCGTTGGAACACACCTTCTTTGGTTACGTACGGAGTTATCCTACGATAATCGTGCTACGTCAGATGTTTACAACTAACTCGGCTGATACTAAATACGAGTCACGGTCATCCGACTGCTTGTTTACGTCGCATTCGCAACGGTCGGGTTGTTTTTGTTATTGTCGACGAATATTACTAGGAAGCTTTCTAGCGTGGATTGCAACAACGGGTCCTCGTTGTCTGATATGGCGAGATTGTGGGTCGTGGGTGTTATCGAGTGCGAAGTGCTCGAATTTTATTGATACTGTTTGAATATCAACGGATGCACGATTGAAATTATATGTAGAGATTATGGTGGCCAGACGTTCAAGGACGATTGGAGTAATGCATGATGGTTAAGTGATCCAATTGTTACTCAATAATTTATTTTAAAATTTCGCGAATGGTGCTATGGTCGTGTGCGCTAGTGTAATTTGCGCAAACGTCCGAGTGTCAGAGATAATGTGTAAATTGTGTAAATGTGTAAATTAATGTGATAATGTGTGTGAATCGGAGGTTGTATGCGCTGTCCGATCGATCGGTGCTCTTCGACTACCTTGACCGAAGCTTCAAGTGCACGCATGCGAAAAGCCATGCCAACTTTTGAGTTTGCACTTCGGTTCTTGGCAACCGTCTAATGGTATGAATTTCGAAAATTCAGCGTATTGTCAGAAAATTGCTATAAAACATATAAAATTTCGCCGAAGTTTGCTTTCAATACTATTAATCGTCGTGCGGAAGATTCGAATAGTTTCTAGCACATAATTTCGAATTTTATGCTTAATCAGAACTGTTATACTATCCATTTTTCCTATTCAACTTGTAAGAATCAAAATACATTTACATAGAAACATACCTTATTTGTACATTATACCACGTCAACCGCAAAACAAAAAAAAAAAACACTTACATCGGTTTACCCAGCCTACATAGACAAATAGCGCAACGAAGCACGGATATCACATATCAATTATTTACATAAAAATAAACAGTACCCGACCGCAGTATTTTTCACAACGAATTTAAACAGATTCTTTAATGCACACAATTATAGAACACGACCGATAAACACCAGACAAACAAATTCCAAAGCATCCTACGACCACACAAAAACCCACCACGCGTTCAACGAAGACGGGCAATATTCAATCCTTATCTCGACAACCTCACCGAGCACAATGGACGTTCCGAAACATCCGCAACCTTCGAACTGTCGATTTCTGTCCTTTCGATGTACGAGAAGGTGTCCAATCTCGACACCACATTTACGAACACGACACGACAACACGGACAAGGTCCAGGTCAACAGCCGGATCCAGAAGGCGATCTGATGCAACGACCTGACGGTCGGTGCATATCGTGGTGCAATAACGTGTTGTACACGTGGCGCTTACGTGTCGTCTATAAATATGTTTTTATCGAATTTAGAACGGACAGGCCTGGACTGGGTGAGATCGGTGCTTGTGAATCGGCTGGTTTTCGGAGATGATGGACGATTCCGTGCGAGTGCACTCTCTGGTTGTGAAACGGTTCGTTCGGGCTGTTATGGGAATGGATAGTTGATTCAATGAGTTTATTCGAATATTAATTCCGGTTGGATCTGTTGCGGTGATGTAATTGGGTTTTGTTTGAATGATGTGCATTAGATGTTGCGTCGATTGCGTTCGATCGTTTGTGATTATGTGAAAGTATATTGTACGAAATGTTAAAAATAACTATAAATTTGAAACACAATTTAAAAGAAAGATAAAACTTATGATAACATAAATTAATGGTTTTCTATAAATGAGCATTGCCAAGAATTTCGCGCATTCTGTGCGAAAATAAATAAAAATTGTCAAAAGCCACTATCTTACGTAAAAAGGTTGAAAAGGTTATAAAAAAAATGGTAATTAAAATATTAATCAAATAAGTATGCATTTTAGTATTAATTTAAAAAATTACATAAATATGAATAAAATTTCTCTAAATCAAAATGAACAAAACGAGTTTTATCGAGAACAAAAACTGAATGACGTTATATATAATTAATAATTTGAATATCGAACTTAAGTAACAAAAAAAATGGAACAAGTTACATAAAAAGTGAAATTTTCAGTTTCATCACGATTTAATTATACGCGCATCATATAATTCATTATTTTTACTTATAGGGGACTTTTCAACAATTGCAATAATCTAACTAATTATCGTTACGTACATAAACATGCACGTGTACGCGGAATCGTTACACAAAACATATTGCAAACGGACATAAAACGACACACTTTATACATAAAGTACCAACAATTATTCCGTATTACAAATTCACATCGACAAAACAACTTCTTACGAACGAACCGCTTACGCAAAAGTCTGACTTTGAAAGATCGAAATACATATTCCAGGTCGAACGCAAATTAACCGATTCCCACTTTTTTTTTCCAACAAAAAAATCCAGAAGAGTGCCAAAACCGCTGGCAAATGTCGAAGTGTACAATCAACGTAATACGAGACTCGTTCCACTTTTCACGAATCGTCCATTCTCTCGAAAGGGTCCAAAAATAATGTTGTTCGGCGACGGAAAATCACTTAAGTGAGCGAAATTTCGCGACCCAGATTCGCCGATGAGCATTCAACCTTCACTCGGACGACACTTGTGTTTGCGTATTGACAAAATGAGGATTCGCAAATGAAAAAAACCGTCTTTTGACGCCGGCCATGTCGCATACCATACAGGCGGGCTCTAATCGTTATAATTGATTTATTTGCTGGTGGGTACCAAGAGCCGGAACTCCGAAGTTGAATGCCACATTTGAATGTGAAATTTATTCAATTTTTATAAATGTCGAAAACGATATTTAGATTATTGGAAAAGTGTCACGAATCTCTGTTTTGAAATTGTATCAATCGTAGACCAATTAACTGTGCAATTCATCGGCGTAAAATATTGTCAATCGATCGTGATTAGGTGTTCTAGAAAATGGCGAATAATCATCAAGCGGAACGTCCCCGGAGCAAAACGATATACATTTCTGTGTAAAATTCCACACAGTTAAAATATCAGAGATTTTCTAGAAAATGCGTTCCCGATTCGGATGACAGCTAAACTTTTCCGATAGACTAAAACCACGTTGTCGACGAATGTCATTGTCTATTTTTATAATGCCGAAATCAAGGGCGTTTCGGCGACGTCACGTGTCGGCTCACTTTAGTTTTCCACGAAATTTTCGACATGGAAAAGTGTCAGAAAATCAGACATATTAAGTATCAAAGTGCAATAGTCTCATATGGTTCAAGTGCACGGTCACGTTAACACCTGTACGGCCTCGGCGACAGAAAAAACTTTTAAAAATCGCAAAAAAAAAGTTCATTATGATATGCATCATGATCACAAAATTAATTAATCGATCTGTTTCGTTAGCGTACATAAATTGATTTGATCTCCGTGAAATTTTTATGGGTTCAATAAAACAGTTCAACGAACCACAAATTACCGAGTCAGAGTTTGCCTATATATAGAAGCATTGTTTCGATCGCTTATAGTACACGCAGATACGAAAAACTAGATTGCACAATTAAATATGAATCAGTTCGAGATATCGCGAATTAACAAACGATTCAAAAGCGAAAACCACGAAAAAATTTATCAGATGAGATTTCGGACTGGAAAATCGATAGATCCGATTGTTTTATGGAATTCGGAATCCGACGAAAGTTCAAGACTTATCAGATTGTAATAAGTACGATTTAGCTTAATGAAAATCTCGGATATATACTTCGAATGAAAAGATAATCGAATCAGAAACAACGATTCAATTCAGAAACGATCAAATTTATTAACCCGAAATTATATCAATTATTATTTTTTTTAAAAAACCATTCATTCAAACGATGACCTATCAATTGAAAAATTACACAAAAGCGAAAGTGCAGCACAGGTGACTCGACAACAGATAAATCGATTCCATGCGAAAATTAAACATGTGCAAATAATATAATGTAATCTCGAGACGATGACTAAAGCGCGTGTTGGACTTTGGCACGAGTACACGTCGGTGAGGATCTATTTCGATTTTTTTTTGCAATTTTTTCCAACTCTCGCTATTTCCAACAATGCTGACAAGTCATTAGAGACGTTCTCCATTGTCGTGACGTTCATGAAATTTCGATATGCAAAGATACGATACGTTCACGTGTTCGACACGCGACATTTTGCATATTGTAACGATTCGTCGGAAACAAGAATATAAAAAACGTATTGCAAATCACAATGTTTTTTTATAAAAATATAAATCATCGACGCGTTACATAAATAAAAACGAATCGCGAATATTGACATTATGACGATCAAAGTTGAACATTTGAAAAAAATTCGCCGAAGCGGAAAAACCACGGTCGAGAACACACCGACCCGGCACTTATTGTTATTACAGCGAATTCTCGAAAAACGTACTTGTTTTTGTTGCACGATTGATAATCAGTAGATCAGCGGCTGTTTGTACGTCCGACCAGCACCACGTCCGACAACCGACTGACTTGATGACTTGACTTGACTTGACTTGACTTGACTGAACCGAAAAACAGCTGTGTACCTTTTTCCGGGGAAAATGCGCGTGCATAATAAGCAAGCGTAATTCGTCACGAAAATATAAATAATATTAAAATATTGATGATTTTTGCACTAATCATCAATGACGATTGATTTTGATTGGATATTTTTTTTATTTGAACAATAACTTTTTGTGCCATAAAAATTGATGATCTTTTTATAAAATTTCTTTGTATTTTTTTGAACATCGACTGATAAACGAATCATAAAATTATAATATATATTTATTAGTCACGCGATTTTCACGATGTATCAAAATGAAAAAAATATCTGCGCTCATACTAATTGGTTAATCGTGTACATAGTTTTCGTATTAAATATCATAATGTGTGATATATCTTTATGTACGTAAAGGGTCAACAATCTAGATACTGCATAACACTTGTTTCATTATGGCAATTTGTGGTCGCATTTAATATCCGCGTTCTACTCTGAAATATAGGTTGTGTTTTTCATTAAAACGAGTTCGTAAAATGACGAATTTGTTTTGCAACAGAATAAAAGTGTGTACAAAGAAAATATAAACTTGAAATTTTCCAATACGCAAAAAAATACGAAAACAAAGATGTTTACGAATCATAAGTGCGAGTGGTACAAAACAATGATGCATTATTTATCGTGAATTAAACATCTGTAAATAATGATAAATCCAAAAAAACCGATTAATTGTTCGTTTACGAACAAAAAGATAATCCAATTACGTATACTACAATGAAGGTCAACGTTAACGACTACAATTCAATAACATTTTTCTAAAACTTCGAACGAAACGCGATTCGAATATGTATAACGTTGCAAAATGGTAATTCTTTAATAAGATTCAACAGGTCATCGACATTGTAATTTGACGTTCACGCACAAAAACCTTTATTTCGCACGTAACAAATATCCGATGTTATTTTCATTGAAATGAAGGTTGCATCGTTGAATTTTAAAATTTTCTATTTGGTCAGTGATTAAATATTCACATAAATGATCAATAACTATAATATTTACAATAAAAAAACAATGGACGACCATTATTAACGGATTAACGATTGACAGTGTTACTGTACGAAAAAAAAAAGTTGAACTTGACAGCATTGCTTTTAAACTTTGTGGTATAAATTTATTTTAACTACTTACCATTTAATTAGAAATTCAATCGTCTCACAAAACTTTTTGCGTGTTCAATTTAATAACTGACCATCTATAATACCTACCTCACTGATAATTTTGATATAAACACATAAAAATGTCCAGTAATTCAATTTATTTTCCCAAAACATGATTCAGTTACTTGACAAATAAATACTAAAAAAAAAATCATAACCACGAATTTGAATATCTGTTCAAACATCAAACGCGATAAAAACATTTCCAAATAATGATTTTAACTAATTGTAAGTGCTTGCAATTTTTATTTTCAGATATCTGAAATGACGAATTACCAAAATATTTTCACACACACGATCAATTTGCGTTAGATAAAATGTTTTTCAACGCATTGTGACGTTATTTGTTTATTTGTGATAATAAAACGTTACTATATTTATTAATATAATACAAGAAAGACCTTGGCTTGAGTGGAAAACAAACGTGAAAATAGCGAAAACAACAACGTCACAAAAATGGGCGTGTCGGGAAAACGCCCTCCGTTGCGGAAAATTCGATCGTGACTCAAAGGGGTTTTTCCGGAAGGATTCAAAGGAATATATTGTTTGTATATATAAAAAAACGATAGTAAGCGGAATTCGCGTGTGTGAATATGTTTTAATTAGTCAACTTCGAAGAAATCGCAAGGTTGTGGATGTATAAAATCTAATTGATTGCATGTAATCGAATAAAAGTCGGCATCGTGTTGTGTGCGTTGAAGTCTTCGGAAAATGTTTGATTTTTATAAAAAAATATTCGTATTGACGCGGGCCTTGGGAAATGTTTCGGCACGTGAAGGATAAACGAGTTGGGAAATTCTGCTCATTTTTATCAATGTATAAATTTTTGGATCATATGCACAATATCAATAACAGTTATATATGTGTGTCTAAAAATACAAATCGAATTACAGAATAATAAACATGTTTATTCGGTTACGTTGCTTTATCGATTTGGAAAAAATCATAGTAAACAAATATCGAACTTCAAAAACAAATTTGAACGTTTCAGTGCATGCCGTTTTAAAGATAAAACAGTTCCTGAATGATTCATACGTTCATAGAAACGTGTAATGAACTATTTTATCAATTTTATTTATTTCTATAAAAATAAATATCAAACAAAACGTACATAGAACTATATACGTAAGCAAACAAGGTATATGAAAAATATTTTCAATTTAACATTCATAATAATTTCAATGCTAAACACTTCATTGAAGAAAAAACTATACTTACAGATAATCGCAAAATTTTAACACAACCTGAAACGAACGTCAATCGTGACGTCCGTCGCGCTTATTTACATCAAATCTAATTACAACAAAATACCTAAATACATAACTTTTTACACTCGTCGACGCATAACAAGAATCTATTACACCGAAAAAACACACATTTCACGGCCATATCCGGCTAATATTCTCATTAAAGCGGCGACATCGGAAACAATGGTCACCTCACCGACATAATGGACCCTGTCGTAATATTCAAACGACTAGAAAATTCGCCTTGACCTCACTTTTACAGCAATCGAATTGGCGTGGTGGGCGTATGCATACATAAATAAAGCAAATATGCAATTCGGTGTAAACACGCTTTATAAATAAAGCCGGCCGTTGTGAAAACGATACGCACTACTCCGGGTATGGCGTCGTTTCGGGAATAATTTTCGCAATATGAGAAAAAAGAAGATTGAATTTTCAGACAAAGAGATATGGTAATGATCATCGTGACGTTTGAGTTTCATAAGCGACCCGGAAATTGAAAAAAAAATGTTTATCGTCGACTTTGGAATCGTATACGTTTTTATACGAATTGCATAATTGATGTAGAGATTTTTTTTCAGATTAATAAAATGGTGTGATTTTAAAATATTTCCGATTAATCTCGTATGATAACTGGATAGTGTCGCAAACTGGGACGAGGTTAGTGAGGCACTCACCTCGGATACCAAAACACGAAGGGTACGCATTAAAATTTTTAAATGTTAGTATAATATCAAATTAATTATTTGATTATGAAAACCGACGTGCAAGCCTTACGGATAAAGAGTCGTTTCACAACAAATTTCAATGCGATATAATTTTCGAAACGTAGAGGATACCCGAATGAAAACAAAGCTAAAATAGCCCAACATAAACAAACCTAACATATATAATATCATCATAAAGTCTCCCGCACCGACTTGTATATATCCATATCCATATTTTATCCAGACGGTCAATAAAGCGACCAAGAGGCGCCATCGTCCAACACGATGAAAACTATGTACATATGAACAAAAATGCATTCTAGTCCAAAGTGACCTTTTTTTTTTTAAATCAAAACCGGGAAATTTTTTCTAAAAAAAAAATAGAATAATGGTATCCTTTGTAAAAATAATAAATGCACAAAAATATGAAATGCACAATCGAAAATAATAGTTTGTGCATTGAAATGATAGACAAGTGGCAACGTCACCAGAGTAAAGCCTTCTGTCGTAGACAATACAATACTACTGTTATCGTTTTCTTTTGTAAAAATTTTGATTAAATTTAATTTTAATAACATTTTAAAAATTTGGTCCAATTTGATTCTATTATGAATGTTGTGAATAGGGTTGCCAACATTTTTTCGGCGAAATATAGTAATTTTCAAATTAAGACATAAAAAATATAGGACATGTCCAAAACATATAGTGTTTTATGAAAAATGCAAAAGTCAAATATTCAGAAATCAAATTCATGGGGGGGGGGGTAGGGATTGAAACTAAGCCACAATAAAATATATGACGCTTCCTAAAAAATATATTTTGTATTAAAAGTGTACTATTCAGAGATAAAAATAATGGGGGAGGGG
>JAOXNN020000027.1:4960186-4977259 GCA_028571205.2 Hydropsyche betteni | reverse complement strand
AAAAAGTTTCATAAGGAAGGGAGGTAGTTTGAATTTTACTTCTTACTTTTACTTTACTTTTTTTTAGCAAAACTTAATTAATTTCAACCGCTACAGTTGTCTTTTTCACCAGAAAATATGTGTAATAAAATGAAAAATATGTTTTTTAGGTTTTGGTGCCGAAAATATAGTGTTTTTGTGCCCTATATATTTGCTATATAGTGTATAGGGCACAGACCAAAAATATAGGTCATACCCTATAAAATATAGGGCATTGGCAACCCTAGTTGTGAATAATGCACACATTTGAATGCTCGTGCAAAATGCAAACATTATTTTTTTTTAATGCACACTAATTTTATTAAATGCTCATGTTAAATGCATATTTCTTTTATATAATGTCCGTTCAAATTATTCCCAAAAGTAAATTCAAATGACAAACATAACAGCATCGTTTGGTTAGTACAAAGACAACATAATACGTAAATGCATTTTTTTGATTTTGCAGTTTTAAAAAAGTATATTGGTTTGGTCTCACGATTAACCAAGACAAAAACCCTAAAACGAGTACAAGTCAAGAACGAAAATTTCGATATAAATAAAATTTCCACTTCGACTCGGTAAACACGACCGGTAAACATTCAAAATTTACCAACAAGCGGTATTATCAGTAATGACATCCCTAAACCTCTCATAACTACAGAAATACCCGTTCCATTTTAAAATACTCCGTACTGTTCCAGTGAAACCAGAACGAACGGTCACCTCAGTTGAACTTGACAGCGCGTCAACCCGAGTTTTTCCGGAAACGCACGAAAAAGCCGCTCACTCGCGACGACAATAGCGTTCCTATGCTAATGACCTGTACGATACAGATTCGTTTGCACACTGGTTTACGTTTCCGCGCTGGGGGGGGGGGGGTGGCGCGAGGCTCGCGCGGCAAACCGACCAATCACGTGCGAGCGTCGCGCGTCGCACGATGCCGTGACGTCATCGTCTGTCCATTTTCACCACGTGCGACTCGCGCGAGCTTTTCGGGCGGAGCTTCGTGTGTAGCTTTCGAATTTGCATAAATCGACGATCGGAGTGCCGAATTATTATTGTATATTGTACAGTAGACTTCCCTATAGCGTCACCCCTATAATAATTGCGGCGTCCCCCCCTATAACGTCATTTTATTTCAAATGCATTTAAATTTGTCTCAAATGTATTTGAAATAAGCGGTTGACATGTAAAAATGTAAAAAAAAAAATGTTTCTATTATGGATTTCCCTAAATTCCCCCGAATAACGTCAAACCTATCTCGGTTTACTGTATTGTATGTGGTTGGATATTTTATTTTTGGAATGTTGATTTTTGGTTTATATTTTGAGTGTTTGGTCGAAAATGTACGTCGTACGATCATGTAGTTGCGTTCTTGGAAAAATTGAATGATTCGGAATTTGATGTGTGTTTAATGAGGAAAATTATGAGTTCAAATAAATGTTTGATACTGTACGATTGATTTCTGCTGCAATTTCAAATAATTTCCAATGATATTATACTGTTTAACAGTATGTCACTGACATGATGCAATCGTTCAACTTTGAACGTTTGCGATTAGAAACGAATCAATTATTATAATGGTCATAATAAAGTTTCGTAGACAACTCGGGTCATCTGGGTCGTGCAATTTTACGAACGCAAACTTACGCAATTTATTCATTTTTTTTATAACAGTTACGAGTTGTTAGAAAGTTAATAATGGACGCGTCTTATAAAGAGTCGTTCAATAAGGACGCTCGATTTTAAAATGTACAATAGAATTTGATGATTTGTACGCGTTGTTCAATGCTATTTATAACCTTTCATGGTGATTTTCCGTACACTACTAAACAATTGACAACAAACTTGACAGATGTCAATTTAACAACATGGCTGATATAAAACCTAACCTAACCTAACAAATTTTAAGCGTCCCTATTGAAACATCCTTTAGCATTCATAAATTCTGTATTCCATTCATGAGGCGATAAATAATATCCGAATTAGCGGAAAAATAATAAACTGATTGCTTGTTATGAATATTAATTGTGAATTGACGATTAAATGCCAGATAAAATGTGTATGAGAGCGTTCAAAATCTAATTTAAAGCGCATAAAAATTATAATATGTGCAAATTTTATGGAAATATTGCGGTAATGTATTCATATTTACGGTCAACTATAAATAATAAGAGGAAATTTTATATCAATCATTCGAAATATACAGAAATAGAAAAACAATAAAAAATGTACATAACATAAATTCTAAATGCGAAATCAATAAGAAAGGCACTAAAACCAAAAATAACAAGCAGCAAAAAGGTCGTACGTATTCGACTAAATATATTTTAAAACCGCACAAATATTACACAAATGAAAATAGAAAATCTATACATAACTCCGAACTTCATTTGCATTTACCGTTTACACGATCACAAGCATACGAAAACCGACCATATACAGAAATCACAGAATTAGACGAGTCATAACAATACAATTTTATCGCAACACGTAATACGAACCTTCGGACAAACAAATTCGTTATATAACAGATTAGCCGAATATTTTCACAACAACACGCATTTTTTACACAATCAAGATTAACAAACAGCGGTGTTGTTGAACGCGGAATGTGCTGGTGCGAAAAAACAACGTGGCGGCCAAAACACACAGCGACATTGTATTCGAAAAAACAACGCTTTGAAAATAGAAAAAGCGCGTGTATTTGCATCATAACAACGTTGTTTTGCCGATTTGAAACGTCTAACTGGATTCTGGTATGAAAATTGTATGGGCGACAAAATAGGAGTTAGGGTAGGTTTTTTTTAATACAAATTTAAAACCTTGAGTGTTATATGAACAGGGTGGGTTAGGGTTTCAGGTTAAGTTAGGTTAGGGTTTTTATGTGAATTGTTTTCAATTGAAAAAATAACAAATGGCGTCTGAAGGTTTAAAGAAACGTCGCGGAGAATAGAAAGTGTTCACAAATTGGGGTCATTTGAACAAAGAAAAAATAATAAACGGTGGATGTGAAATATGTGAATCAGTTTATACGCATGATCGGTCGATTTAAAATAGAATTATCTGTTTTGATTGAAAAAAAAAACAATATTTTTTTTTAACTTATCTAATCTTGATAAATGTAATTTATTTTTGTAAGAAAAAATCGAACGAAATTAATGAAAACGATCAAAGTCCATGCTAATTTTTTTTTAATATATAATTATGATTTAGTATGATTGTCACAATAGAATCGACATTAAGTGTTTTATAATAATCTAAAAATTAAAATTATAAACGATCTTTAGGACACAAAAAAAAAATTTGAAATATAAGCGTGCATACATCTACCATTGTTCGATTATATTTTTAACAGATATAAGAAAACTAACTCGTGAAGTCCTATACGTGATAAATATATGATTAGACGGCAAAAAAAATTACACCTCCCAAAATTAATTAAAAAAAAAAAGATCTATTCGTAAAATATATATTCTAAAGATCGATAGTAAAACGTATCACGATCGAAAATATTATAATTAGAACGGAATTGGCAAGGCGAATGATGTTTTTTTTTTGAACATTTTGAATTGACAACGCGCCCGAGCGCCAGACGACAGTATCGATTTGCTCGCGCTACGTCAAAATTGCGAATTCTCTTCGTAAAATGGCCGGTTTTTGCGGTAAAAAGGACTGCGGCGATGCCGAGACTTACTTTTCGGCAGATTTCAGTCAGCAGAAGGAGTGGGTGTAACAGAAAAATTGGAAAACTCAGGACGTTTCACGATTCCAACGAACGCCGCCAGCCACAGCTGGTCGCTGACAGGAGGGCGTCGTGACAGCTGTTTTGGCGTCCATTGCGCAAATTTTGATTCGGTTGGGTTATTTTTTTTTAATTGCACGTTTCGAAACTGTATTTAACTCAGGGTTTCGAACCGTAGCTTTTTTTCGTTCCGGTTTTCGGTTACCGTCTAACAAAAAATATATTTGGGTTCAGTTCTGGTTTACGGTTTTCGGTTTACCGTTCAGCTATGAATTTTCAAAAAAAAACCATACACTTATGAAAACTGACTGTTCCAAAAATTCCAAAAACTATTTTCTAAAAAAATGACCATTTTTCAAAAATATCCGAAACACAATTTTTTCCGAACCGAAATATGTACACCATCTTTTTTTTTCGGTTTAGTCCCGGATCAAAGCTCTGGTCAACTTTCAAATTCAATTGAGACAATATGATCTTATTGACGAACGTTTTTGTTATTTATTTTTTTGTCAAACTGTTAAGTTTCATCAATGGCGGATTAATCTACGAGCAGTAGAAGCGCTTGTCTTGGACCCCAAGCATTTTTTTACAATAAATTTTTCATTAATCATTACATATCACAAAAGTTGAACCACTTTCTAAAGAAAAAAGGTATTGGTCTGCATAAAAGCAAATTTGATATTCTAAAATCGCCCATTTGTTTTATAACAGACAAAAAATTATATATATCAATAATAAACGAAAGAAATTTCATCTGTGACTCTACTTATTTTGTTTCATGTCTAATGGGGGAGAAGTCGGTTTAAAAGCTGATTTTGAAAAAGGGGCCCTTAAAAATGTGTGATATCTCGAACCCCTGACGAACTGAATCCGCCACTGGGTCATGTAAATGAACACTTGATAACTGTACAAAAAAAAAATAATATTCAACATTTTATAACAAACTAGCGGTAGTACCCGGTTTTGTCCGGGACTTAAATTTTAAAACAAATTATTTTTTAATTTAATTTTTGGGGTCATCTCGTTTTAGTTTCTGAGAAATATGGTCACCCTATTTTAATGAAGCTAAAAACCTTCTCCACAAAAAAATACATATATAAGCCAATTTTCATGGCGATCGGTTGAACCGTATTAGAGAAATACAGCAACAAACAAACAAACAAACACACAAACATCCATTTTTATATATATAGATGATAGATGATGGTTGTAATTATCAAATTGTACTTTTTATTTTATTTCAGACATCCAAATTCATATGAATAAAACAATTATTTATGATTGTAAATATTTATTATAGCTCTTTATTTTTTGTATATACAGGAGTACAGATCTCAAGATATAGATTTTTAAATATGTTGAACAACATACAAATGGGTCCCACCGAATTTCATAAACTTAAATATATTATATGATCAAATTTAAACAACAAAACAATATAAAATAAATTCGGAGGCTGGCTAAAAAAATATTAATATTTCATATATGATGTTACAATATAGTATGTACAGTTTAATTTATTGCATTTTACACATAAATTATATTATAGATATGTTAGACATTGTGAAAATATAAAAATAATAAGATTATAATTATTGTGAAAATAAATCAAGGTTTTTACGCTACATATGTGAATTTCATGTATCTATCAATGAATTTTTAGCTCTATTTGACGAACTTTCACTAGAATTCAATGTTCCGTTCATTATGATTGGTGGAGAAGAATTTTGATTTTCCAAAGTATTTTCGTTGGGTGTAGATTCGGCAACTGCCTGATTTTTGGATCTCAGTTCGAAAACTCGAGTTATAGCTTCTCGGAAGCATAAGAAATTATAATCAATGACTCCTGAAATGTCAAATATGATTAGAATGTTTATAAAATACATATACATATCATTTATAAATAATAATGCCGAAAAATCAAATACCTTGTTTATCAAAATTATCTTCTCTTAAAATACATACTAATGCAAGAAATTTGTTGACTTCGCGTAAATAAAGTATTGTACCATTATTTAATTTGATTAAACTGAAACTTTGATTATTAAAGGCAGTAGCTTCTGCATCGTCGACCAACCTGGAATAACTTTAATTTTATAAGCAACACATCTTATTTTTAAAATTATGATGATTATGTGTATTATGTTTTACCCATATATACATGACACATCAATTACAACATCAATCATGTCGCAACATAACTCATAGCTTTGCATATCGACTGGTGAACTGTCGGTAGCTATATATATTTTGGAAACAACATCAAAAAGGAATGCTTTTTCTATTGCAGAATTCTAAAATGTGTTAAAATGTGATTTAAATCCTGTCATAATCAAATAATAAAAATAGATCTTGTAGTATTCAATGAAAATATACTGATATTAATATGTTAAGTAGATTTTCCAAAGTAGGCAGCTGAGGTATAAGTTTTTGAACGACTTTAGAGAAAGCTTCAAATATTGAATGGTCGTAAATAGATGTTAGATGAAAACTCAAATGAATTTGATCTGCATCAGAATCGTTAAGGTTATCTGTTGCTCTTTGATGAATATCACGTTGTGATTCCATTTTATAATCGTCACTTAATCCATCTACCTGAAAATCAAATTAAAATTATGAAATACATTAAATGAAAGATTTACATAAAAAACTAACGAATTATTTACTTTATGTATAAAAACTTCAAATTTTATCGACTGGTTAACTTTATAAGCTTTAGTCACGGTCGTGTTCAATTTTCCTAAGGCCTCCATATAATCATCCTACAATTACAAAATAATCAAAATAGTCTGTAGGAAGAAAAAATATTCAATATCATTGTTTAAGAATATACTTGTGCATCTATAACAAAAACCAATGCTCCGCATCCACCGAATATCATTTCAGAATCGAAAGCGGGATCGAAAAAGTCAATTTGCCCAGGAAAATCCCAGATTTGGAACTGGACAAAACTACTGTTATTGATATCATCTTTGACTATTTTATTTGTGGAATCTAGAAAAAGCGTTTCATTTGGCGACATTTTATGAAACACTACTTTCTGTATCGAAGACTTGCCAGATCTAAAACGAATTGAATATCAATAATCAATGTATGAAACTGAAAACATATAAAACATACCTTCTTAATCCCATCAAGAGTATCCGCGGCTTTTGCTCAGAATGCATAGAATTAGATTGTGAATCCCCGTCCTGGTCAAAGGCTCCATACCCGAAGTCTTTGGGGAACGAACCGACATCGAAACCGCCGATAGGTTCATCTTGGTAGCTCTGCGAAAACAAGACAATTACAACACATGTTATGGTACGGTTGTTCGATAGTGAACTGAGGGTCAAGAGATAAGTAAATTAATGATTGATATACAATGGATGGCGCGTTTCGCTGTGCGTCACTCACCATGGTGTCGGCCTAATGGCCAATTTATCTACTTATTAATGTGCGAAGGGATGAAAATGAACAGGATGGATCAATAATGAAGTGAAAAGTGCACAAGCGACGGAAACAATGAAAATCCACCAGCTACAAACTGTCAGTGGACGTCGAGAACTGACAGCTACTGCTGCCAACTTGATAAGTTATTCGTCATTCGGTGATACCAGTTGTGAAAAATTATTATGTTTTCAGATGAAGGTTCGAGGAAATTACCGTATTTTTCCTAAAATAAAACCCGGTCTTATATTAATTTTGTAACCAAAAGACGTACTAGGGTTTATTTTTGGAGGATATCTTATATTTGCTTCCTTAACGTTTACCCGATGATACTGGCACACACCAACAGTAGCACACACGACCCTACAACCCTGATTGTGAGTTTAGAACTTTATAATGTAGTCCTCCTATCATCTTAAAAATACAGTGTGTGCTTCTGTTGGTATGTGACAGTGTCTTGTGTGCTAACGTCGTTTGGGCAAACATCTGGTCACCATTTTAACGATTCGTTGCGCGAAATAATCTTTTTGCTAACGTTTATTCATATAAATTTAATAAAAAATAATTTTCAACATAAAAAATTATTGTAATTGTAAATAATTAACCCATATAATCATTTTTCATTTGTAATAACTAAATTAATTTAATCACAATTTGCTTATATAATATATATTGTCTGATAATTCTGCTTATTTTTAATGCTCCAGTTATGTAATAATTTGAACAAAAATAATTATAACACGTAATATCATCCACAGTAAATAATTTATTCATATTTTCTTATAAAAAAACATACATATAACCCAGTCTTTTGGTACTATAAAATAATATATTTGGCAACTTTTTTATTACTATTAACTATGATCGATAAACTAGATATAATATGAATCTTTGTTACTTACTTTTGAGACATTTAAAATTAATGCAATAATACAAATTGCTTAAAATATATTTAATCATATAAAGATATAGAAAAGGTATAATTGTTAATATCAATTAAAAAAAAAAATACAAAACAATAGGATATGACTAGACGAATAGTAAGTGTTAACGAACTGCATGAATCATTCTCAACTACTGGTGTTTGATTTTCCTATATAGTTAAATATTAATTATAATATGCAAAAAAAACTTGTATTTTTTTACAATTTTGAGTATTTCCAAACATTATCGAAAAAATTTCAAATCATCAACACCTGTCAACTCGTACAATGCGGGTCATGTAAACAAATTATGCAAACGCATTATCGGTAACTCAAAAGTCGTAAACTCATTTCTAAATTATCGAGCAACATCCTCAAGATATTTCAGCATCGTTACTCAATTGCCTCCTCCTTGACCCCACATTTTTATCCTTCTTCAACAAGAAATAAACGTAAGCGAACGGCTTAACGACCGGCGTCAAAAAATGCAAAAAGCTAAACACGAAAGGCACCCCAATCGGAGTGACCTGATAATGGAGGGGCGGCGACCTGAACCTGTCCAACCCGTCAACTTCATCGTTGTCCGTAAACCACAAACTGTAAAATGTCGCCAATGTGAAACGCGGAGCACTGAACACCAAAAACAAACAGCACAAGAACAGAGCTAATTTTAGCGTGAGATCCACTTCGCCCCTTTCCTTTGTCGTGCACAGTTTGTAGACGATCATAGCGGATGTGGATGACAAAATAATAAATGGTAGGAGCATCTGGAATACGGATAAAAGAATCCTCATGTTTGTTAAATGGTATCCACCTATTAGAGTGCAAGAAGATATTCCTGATCTCGAATCGATGACTGTCGACAAAGGAAATTCAGGGATGCTTAATGATGCTGACAAGATCCAAACGAACAAAATGGGCCAAGCGACTGGAACTATTGAAGATTTCACTTTAGTATCGTCTTCGTTTGTTCTGGTCGGTGTTGAAGTTCCGCTTCTAGAAACTAAGCTGTGTTGTGATGACTTGATTTCTCCCAATAGTTGAGTTTCTGAGTCGTGCGATGACGCGTTTTTGGCGCCGTTTGCCGTTGCCAACGCGTGCAAGTTCATGGCTATCAGGAAGTAGATGCATGACGTCCCCGCGAAGACTTCGCATCCCAAATAAACTATGCATATTGCTCTTCCGAAGGTCCAGTTGCCGATATGATGGGACCACATCTCCGGCACAGAGACGAGAGTCAGGGTCAGCAAGTCCGATATCGCTATGTGCAGGATGAGAGTAAATACGCCTGTCAGAGAAAAAAACAATGTTATCATTAGTATAAATATAAATTTTGCATTTGCATTTTGTCGTAAACAATTTTTTAGTCTGACTAATATCGCATTTGTTATATTGTCAAAGTGCATTTTGAAAATAATACGATCTTCAACTGTATGATTCGACTACAGTTTTTCTTTATCAAATTCAACTTTAGGAAATTATTATGGGTTATTAAGGGCTAACCCTCAATAACCGGATTAATACGGGTACTAAGGATTAAATTTTAATACCGTGACCCGATATATCGACTTTTGTAGAATGGCAAAAATACCTTGATCTGATATATCCGCTTACCATATTTATTTCCTTATTTTAAATATATTTTGAGCACAAAAATAAATTTCATGTTAGGATATAACATTCTTCATATTATAATATTCTCGTGCTTACCATTCTTGTATTTTTGCCTAGCTTTCAAAAATTCGTAGGGTTTAAAAGGGACCATTGTAATAATAATCAATCTTTATAATAATTTCCTATAGTTGAATTTGTAGTTTTAACGGTTTAATTTGAAGTATAAAAACTGTATTGCTTCTGAATAATAAGATTTGTTGTTATGAACGTCTTAGTTTTTAAACATTTCTTTTCGAATATTGAAGAATTTCAAGAATTTTCAACTGCTGCACAATACGTTTCGATATTTTCGTCGTTACAATATTGATTCATATGTGAAAGAATGAATAATTCATATTTCGAAAAACATAGGATAAAATCCAACATTTTTTCTATTACATCATAATACAGAAAACCCTTTATAACGTCAAGATAGATTTCTCGTTATAGGGGGTTAAGGTTTTTCAATTTTAATTATTTTTTTAGGCATTTTTACGTGTTAACTGACTGTTTCAAATGCATTTGAAAATAATTTGAATTTGAATACATTTAAACAATATACTGTGTTTTCCCGAAATATGGCCCGGTCTTATATTAATTTTGTACCCAGAAATCGTGCTAGGACTTATTTTTGGAAAAAAAAGTTCGTACATACGACAATTTTTACTCCTCATTAATATATGTGATATCTCATTCAACAATGGTTTGCTCATAAATAAATAGTTTAAACGCTTTTTTTAATAAAATACAAAGTTTTAATTAATGAAAAAATTGCAGGGTCAGAAATTGAACAAAACAATGCAAACATAAGTTTTATCAAAAATTTAACAGATTAAACTACAAAAAGTTAAATAAATCAAATTGAAAAATATATATTTGTACAAAATTTTAATTTTATGTACAGAGCACCGAATCAGAACCACTGTGATAACCAGTCACAAGTACCACATTGTCAAATATTTTCTCACTAGGTCTTATTTTCGGGGTAGGGCTTATTTACGGGATAGGATTGAAAAAAATTCTTAAAATCACGGTAGGGCTTATTTTCGGAGTGGTCTTATTTTCGGGAGAACACGGTAGGAGGGTACGTTATAGTGGGGTTTACTGTATTGCAATAAGCAATCACCTATATAATATAATCACGGATTTCTGTGTGTGTGTTCGTTCGTTCGATGACGTTTGCGACTTTTTCGCGAATGTGGTCTTTATGCGTATACACTTAACGTCTATAATATGATACTTATTACCTGCTGCCTCTGGCTTTGCCTATATGTCGTAATTGTAACAATAACAAATGAACTGGTTTTATTAATCAAATATTAAATATTCAAATCGAGTACGGACATCGGGTAGCCGATGTTACTACTGGCTTTGCCATTCCATTTTAGCCTGTAGGCTCATTAAAATAACGGCTATAATCACTACTTACATCATTCTCGAGCTCAAAAATCGACTTAAGTCTTTATGGTCATTATAATAATGGCTATAATCGTGATAATAAACAAAATAATTGTTGATTATATATTGGGGATATTATTCCGAATTGGATGAAGCGATCGATACTCCAAAGCGAAACCCTTGGCGATAATTAAATATTTCCAAATTTTATAATTTTCCGTTTCTTAACAAATTTCACTTTATTTTTTTCTATTTTAATTAAAAAAATTGACATTATATTGTTTTATCGATATATTCCTTCAAACTTTACATTCACAGCCGATGCTATTAACATCGAGCCTATACACTAGCCCTTAATAAACCAATTCGTATACATTCCGTCACAAACATCAACCTAATAAAAAAAAAAAAAAAAACCACCATACCTATCTTATGCTTCTGCGCCGCATATCCCACACAAATTGCCAGATTCAACAAAACACCAGCACCATTAGCGACAATCAGATACATCATCAGCACCCACGTGGGCACCAGAGGATACCTGCTCCCGGCGTCGCTGGCGCTGAACCCGAACAAGTCCACCAGGTTCCTGCCGTCGTCGGAGGCGTTGAACGAGCCCAGGAATCCTGCGAAGGACACGTCGTCGGTGGCCGGGCCGCTGAGGTTCCCGGAGCCGGCCATGGCGACCAGCTCGCGCCGAAAGTGGTGAGGGACTGGTGCCCGCGAGGAGTCCGAGCCCCGCCACTGCCGTGGTGTATGTGTGTGTGTATGTGATTTGTCCCTTTTTTGTGCGAGGAAAACGTTTTTTGTCGTTGTTGTGGTTCTAGTGTTGAGTGTGTGTGGTTTGTTGTTTCGTTTTGTGGCGATTTGATTGGGCAAGTGGATGGAATCGCAATGTTGTTCGGTTGTGAAAATTTGAGATTTTGTTGTGATGAATCATGGGATGAAAAGATTGATCGTGAGATTTTAAAACTCATGCTACGATGTTTTGTAAAAAAAAATTATGGTATGTCTTCGAAATCGTTTATGGGAGGGAAATGTTTGGTTAGTGTTTAAATGTTTTTCGGGTAATACGCGAGTTATTTTAAACTGACTCAAAATCATATATAACAATCTCACAGCATTGATACTAACACCAGATAAAATACATCTCAAGAAATATATAATTGCATTAATTACTTTTCAATAAGTTTTTTTTGTTTATGAGCTAAAAATATTTTCCGAATTTTTTCTGATATCCCCACTTACATCCATACAGAGACTGCATATTTTTTGTAACTCTTTAAACTGAATTATCTCAAAAACGATCACTCTTACTACTAATACAAGTTATCAGTTTTTTTCTAAATGGAATTTTGACCCCTCAGAAAACTTTATACAGATCGATTTTTTTGTATTTTGTTTAACAAATCACAATATCAAACTTATTTCCAAAATCTACTTTTCTTGAGGTTTTTTGGAAGCAAATATCTTTATCAACATTGATATTGACCACTCGCCACGATAAAACATACCTAATACAATATTTATATAGCACCTCTTCAAATTTTTTTATGCGTTTAATCAACATATTCAACAAATAATATATCCTTATAAAGCACTGGACCCATTACAATATCGCCATTTATATAAATTTCAAAACTAGCACACCACAATCACGATATTGACATGAAATACGGCTCTTACATCAACATGTGCATCGCTCTAAAACAAAGCCAAACAAGACACCGACGAATCGCGTTGATGAGCTTCGTTTTTAATCATTTTTATTTGGCGTGGCTAAAAACAAAACATGTTACGAGAAAACATCTCCGGCACGGATGCTCTTCGACACAGAGGCAATTAATCAACTCAACCAGCATCCACATAGCATAATTGCAAAAGCAAAATTCAATTAAAAGCGAACGAATAACTCGGCCGATCGTTTTCTAAAAGGTCGTCGAATTCGCGACAAGTCGTTGCCTCTTGAGAGGGAAAAATGTGCTTGTTTTTGTGCATCTTTTGCAAGGACGAGTCTCAAGAAAAAATAAGTGCATCCATGTTAATGTGCATGTTGAATGCAAGTGAGAGTGTATTGGCTTTCGTTTCGAGATAAGTGTTGTTCTAAAATGAAAGTTTAGGAAATGGGTGAAAGGCGAATGACTGCGAATTCAGCCTCACTTGTTGTTGGATCTATTCGAGAATGTTGTTTATTAAAAATGTATGATATTGCAACATGAGCAGGTGTATTTTAGATCGAATTCTATTTCAAATTCATCATATACACAATTGATATATTATAATATATTAAAATACCATTAGAAAATTTGGAATTTTTCATTATAAAATAGATTTTTTACTAAAAAAATGGTTATAGTCTAATAATATTACCTTCGATTGATCACTTAACTTCGTTGAGAATCAATAATGAAATAATTCACATTCAAATATACAAAAAAATCAGTCAAAGGTTAAAAATATCGCACGAGTAATGTGTCATAACGGACGAGTCCTCCGTTTCGGAAATATCCTGAAATTGAGAAAGGAAACGATTCGAACGCGTCGAGAATAAATTTGGCGCTCTTTTTAAACGTTTTCGAACGAATTATATGACGCATTCCATTGCGTTTAGGCCCCTATTGTCCGGTGAATGATTTTCGACGCGCGACACAATGGCGCAAAATTTAAAAATTGATTGATCGAAACAATCATTCACACCGTCATATGTCGCACATCATTTTTATTTTTATTTTATAAAACGAATTTTTAATCATTGTAATTAAATTTTAAAATTAATTTCAATTTATTCTCATATTGAATGAAATACATTTCTTCAATTATCAGTATATTGATATAATAGTATGAATGTAATTCTTAGAAAAGCGTTCATAATGTCAATGTAAATATTGATTATATCATGTTAATATAAAATATTGAATTTAACATTCTCGGGATGTCCGAATTGAAAAGCATAAATTGTCGACGAGGCGAATTTCTACGAATTGTAATTGCCCATTGTTGGTGTGGTGGATGGAGCCATTTTTTCGTGTCCGGAATATGTAATTAGACAATTAACCATCACGTCAAAAAAGCACACATCTGAAATTGAATGAGTCCAATCGGACTGTTGTGCATCTTCCACTTCAATGAAAATCGTATGCAGAAAAAAATGCGCGTGCGTTTATTTTCCGAATATTGAATTACGCACACGTCGCGTTTGATATGTTTTGACGTTTGTTGGTTTTTATTTAGCAATTTTTTTGGGATGTATCGCGTATTTTGTTTTGGATTCGTGATTGAAAATCGTGTCGTTGAAGAGAGTCGTTCTTGCCATATGCGATGAAGAAGGGAAAGTCAGTGTAGGTTTATCTCGCAA
This sequence comes from Hydropsyche betteni, assembly GCA_028571205.2. Lineage (NCBI taxonomy): Eukaryota > Metazoa > Arthropoda > Insecta > Trichoptera > Hydropsychidae > Hydropsyche > Hydropsyche betteni. Next base: position 4,962,735 of record JAOXNN020000027.1, on the reverse strand, counting down.
AGGTCATGTGATATGACTTTTTTAAATTTTGTATTTTTTCGGAATATTCACTGATTTTATTGTATAATAAAAAAAGTGATGAAACATCAATATAAATTTTTTTAAACACTGTTTCGAATATTTCAAGGATGAAAAATATTTACATTTTTAATCGCGATAATAAGAACTCATTAAAATCTTTTATATTTTATCAATAAAATCGATACTTTCTTTATTATATTATATAGGTGGCCCATCGCTTACGATGCATTTAAATTTCCCAACATTTGTTTAATATTTAAGATGGCAACCGTGATTTTTGATATTTGTAATCTACAGATTAAGATTTTTTAAATGGATTACTTTATAAAAGATCTACATATTGTTATTAATAAAACGAGTTGCAAATATTGCAAAAGTTTTGCGAAAACTCGTCGAGTCGTTTGCGGATTTTTTGGTTTCTATATTTTGAAGATAAATTAAAAAAAATTGTGAGATGAATTGGACGATATGGACCTTGAAGAAAAGTGGTTTCAACAGGATCATTGATGGTGATACATGCCAGTGCTACGAAACCGCTGTGCCGCGGGACAATGCTGGCTGTGTCCCAGTGCATTTTTAAATACAAGAAAAAATTACAGAAGAGTACAATTTTTATTTCTTTTTGCAAGACATTATATTTTAAGTCCTAAGAAATATGATGTGTCGCGAAATTTTGGAAATATGAGTGTGCCGCGGAAGGAAAAAGGTTGCACAAATAAAACACTGCTAAATATATGACAAGAGAAACCACCGATTTGTTAAGTCAACGTTTATCCTGGTTGTGAGATTTCCAGAAATTCTGAAGTCAACGCCTATACGACTTGTTGCCATACGATTTTTTTCTTTTAGGGTTCTGTAAAGTTCAAAGTCTATGCTAACAAACTCAAAACAATTCCTGAATGGAAAACAAAAATCCAATATGTTATTGCTGAAATTGAGCCAACTGACTTGCAATTAGAAAAAGTCATCAAAAATTAACTTTTTATTGCATTTTGCATTCGTGCTTTATCTTCATAAGTTACTCGATATTACTAACTACCGTATCCTTTCCTTTACTCTGATTCCTTACTACCGTACCCTTTCCTTTACTCTAATTCCTAACCGTGTCCTTTCCTTTACTCTTATTTCCTTTACTCTTACTCCTAACTACCGTGTCTTTACTCTGATTCCTAACTATCGTGCCCTTTGCTTTACTCTTATTCCTAACTACTGTGTCTGTTTCTTTACTCTTTGCAATATTCATGAGAGAATATAAGTCGTTGAATTTAGAAGGATCTTCATCTTTCATAAACTATTTTGTTTCTTTTAAAATCTACTTATAGGTTCTTCGGTCGCTACCAAATCTACAATTCATGTCAGTAGGGCAGATACCTCCGATAATATCTTTGGTTTAGATTTATTCATGCACTGGGAAATAAAAATAGTCTTGGTTCAGCAGACGACATAGCTCAACTGCTAATGATGTTTTGCCAGTCGATGCTTATCCTTAAATCAGGATGACTTTTTAACTTCTGGAGGCTATTAGAAGCTCGAGCATGAGTGTATTACCCAGTGTCGATTACTTAAATTCTACACTAAAGTTTGACCTCACCTTTTGACAACTTCGAGAGTATCTCAGAGCTATTTTTTGTAAAATTTAAACATAAAGCACTCCATTCTTTATGTAGATCTTTAAAGATTTGCTTATTGATCTACATCTTTCCTCAGTAAGTCCAAATCCTCGAAACACAATAGTCTTAAGTTGACTTTCTGAAATCCCGGAAACACTTCTGTAACTTAAAATTATGGTAGTTGCAACGAAGTAATTAGTTATCTCCTCACAGTCAGCTACGAAATTTAGATTTTTAAGCATCTAATATGCATTCTGAATATTTCTTATGTTGCAGTTTAGTCCTCTTTCTACGCTTAGCAGTCTATGTAGCTCCATGATTCTTTCGAAATACCTAACAAAGTTACCTCCTTTGTCCTTCCAGTATTTACTCTTTACAATCTGTTTTAGCTAATCGTACGGAATAATAGGCACCTAAACTACAGTCAGATAACTTTGGAATAGCTCAGGCAGCTAAGGTCTGCCCTAGTCGGCACTGGCTGGGTTCATTGTGCATAGAAACAGGGTTTCTCCTTTTTATATTTAGAGGTCTTTCACCCTAACGACCTTTTAGTTTGGGTTAAACAGGCTTAGCAGACAACTCAGCACTTCAGAACTAACCAGGTTGACCTCATCAAATAAAACAACAAGTCCTTCCTTCTTCTATTTTGATTAGGTTAGTGCTTTTGCAATAATTCCTTCCTTAATTACGAAATGGATCGCTCCTTATCTAGAAACTGGGGCGTATCCTCCAAAAACATCCTCTGTAGTTAGATTTTCAGAACAAGAGATTCTTATGAACTTGTATCCAAACATTTAACTTACTTTTCTGCATATCTCTGTCTTTCCGACACCGGGAGGCCCGCATAGACTGAGGCTATGTCTAGTGTAGTATGCTGCAATGATTTTAGAAAAATTGGAGGCAGAGACAGGAGAAAAG
>JAOXNN020000027.1:4925824-4960086 GCA_028571205.2 Hydropsyche betteni | reverse complement strand
TTTTTTCTTTTAGGGTTCTGTAAAGTTCAAAGTCTATGCTAACAAACTCAAAACAATTCCTGAATGGAAAACAAAAAATCCAATATGTTATTGCTGAAATCATCAAAAATTTGAACAAAATAATTGAATATTAAAATCATCAAAAATTTGAACAAAAAAATCAGAGTAAAGCAGCACAGACGTAACATCATCTGGATGATATCCTATTCTATAATTAATCTCCACATGTCCACTTTATAAATCAATAAAAACATTCCATTAAAACAATAACTTACTGTGTTTAATTTGAAATTTAAATCCGGCGTATGCGATAAACCACCCTATGCATATCAATACAACAATTTAATCGAATCAAAGTTTTCTATTTATAAAATTTACTTTCCGTTTCAAACGCATTCTCCAACAACAACCTCCGTCCGTCCGAGGGGGTCGCGAACGTAAATAGTTGTAAACAGGACAGTTTATTTATTCGAAAAAGTAAAAGTGCGTCTCGTTTTAGATCTTTCGCGCCGTTTCGACGCGCGGTGAAAACAGCGCACACAATGGCCATTGTCGACGCGCGACCCGGATAATGAAGAGACCGTTTCGGATTCGATCGAATCGCGCACATATGCCTCCGTTTTTTTTCTTTTTTAAAGAGAACATTTTCGATACCGCCTCTGGAGCATGTTGAGCCGAGCCGAGATGTTGCCACTGCTTGAGGATCGTTACTTTTCTGTGCACGTGTCCGCTTTGTGCGCCATGTTTATACTTCGAGACACATTTCTCACGGCGATAAAATCCGAAAGAAAGATGATGGCTGCCATGCGTTTGTGGCGCATAGTTCAAGTGAGAATGTTCGAATGTATTCGCGGGTTTTTTTGTAGTGAAAAAATGGCTTTCTTCCAGGTTAAATATTGTAGTTAAATAAAAAAATTGTATAATCGCTTTTACGTGATATTATTTTTTGTATTTTAATAAAAAAAAAACGTATTTTAATTTTTTTTTTATTTACGTTTCATAGTCATAAAAGTTTTTTTGTTATGTTCATTGAACTTCGCATAATTTCCATAAATGATAATTTTTTTTATATTCTCGAACGTTTAACTTATGAATATGAATCTTGAACGTATCATAATTTAATGCTTCGAAACATGAGGGTCTTTATGGTTTCTTTCGTAAAAAAAACCGACGATAGTGAAAAGGCAATCTCGAGATATAATATATTCACAAAAAAATAATTTTGAATTCTGAAGTTTCGCAGAATAACGATGAGCCATCGCAAGGGACGCCAAGTCACTTTTCAATACAACTGTAAATTATTTTAATAACCTGCATAACTCTTATCACATTAGCATTCAAAGAAACGAGTGTTCGTTTACATATTTTTTCCTGTCGTATCTTACATGTTCGTTGTTCTTGCGGTTTACGCACTTTTCGGCAGCAATATAAAAACGAAGAAGCCTCCATTGGCGACAGTTCTTTTCGTATGAGCGATGCGAACAGATGTCATATTTTCACTAATTGGCCTTTTATAAAGATCATCAGATTAATTATGCATTTGTTGAGAAGATTGATCGTCTTTTGGTTAATTGGAAATGTGGTCCCATTTTCTCATAAGCCTCAAGTACGAATCCAATTAGTTTTTTTATTAGAAAAGTCGATTTTTTCCGATGATTTTACTCAATTTATTTTCCAGAGGATTCATCAATTTATGACAACTCCAGAATTAGGTTTTTATTTTGGTTCTACAGATCGCGAAGATGTACCAGAATATCAATTAGTTTATATGCCTGTTTTGATGTCGAGATCCGCCCAAAGGACAGCTGGTTACGATTCAGTTGAAGATGATCCAATAAATTATGGGTTCAATGCATTTGGAAGGTAAATTCATAATTTTAATATAATATACCTTCATTACTTTAATTTAATTTGATTTTTATAGAAAAATTGATCTACAATTGAAACCTAATAAAAATTTGGTAGCTCCAAATTTTAAAGTTAATCAACGAACTTCTGAATACGGAGAACCAGAAGAAATTCAAATTGATGGTGGTTTAGATTGCCATTACCTTCACAAACAAGGCGAATCAGTTGCAGCTATATCGATGTGTCAAGATCATATCATTGTAAATAATTAAAAAATATAATTTGAAAAAAATATATAAGTATATCTATATTTTATGGAATTTCAGCATGGATTAGTATTCTTGGACAATGCGACTTTAGAAATAAGACCCCTCACGCGTCGTCTGCGATCCTTTGTCAAGTTTGAAGAAGCAATGAAAGATGACTCCGAAGAAGAGGCACAAATCCAAGGAGTGCCGCATATAGTCAGAAGGGCAACAACTACAAATTTAGATCAGATCGGAGACGATTTTTTGCCCTTGGTCGGAAGCTTCGAAGACTACTCCCATTCGTACGAGGTTCCAGATGATGAATCATCATCATCGGAGGAGGATTACGTGTTGCACCGCTATAAACGACAGGAGAGACGATCCTCGACCTATACAATAGAAGTGGCCATGTTCTTCGACGAGGCCGGATACAAAATATTTGCCCCTTATTTGAATAACAATGACAAAGAAATGCGAGACATGCTGCTCGCTTACATGAACGGGGTGAAAGACACGTTTGTTCATGACACACTTTTTATTCCGACTCTTTTCGACATCTGTTATTTTTTAGGTGCAAGCCCTTTATCATCATCCTAGTTTAGGCACTTCTATCGAACTGACTCTAGTCCGTTTGGATATCATGAAAATGCAACCGGCTGATATGCCCCATTATGGCGGAGAAAGGTCGCAGTTGTTGGATTCTTTCTGTGAATATCAGAAGAACCTCAACCCTCCCGACGATTCTAATCCCGATCATTGGGATATGGGATTGTATATATCCGGGTATGATTCATGTGAAATATTTATTCTGTAAGAATGTACCAAATGGTAGACGTTCGTTTGATGGTCGTTTTTGCGTCGTTACTGAAACATTCCGACGAATGAAATGCTAAAAATATATTATACGTAAAAATAAATCTATTCTTGAGCGTAAAGTTTTAACGTGTAAGGAGTAAAAATAGTGCTATATAAATATTTTCGAGTTGTAAAATACCATTAAAAAATTATAAATGTATGAATTGGTAACTTTTCAGTTTGGATTTTTATGCAATTGAAAATGGAAGAAAAAGTGGAGTTACTATGGGATTAGCTACAGTAGGAGGAGTGTGTATCGATCAATATGCTTGTATTATTGCTGAACTTGGCACAACTAATGTGTTTGGAAAACCTTATCCATCGGCAGGATTCACTTCTGTTTATATATTAGCTCATGAAATTGGACACAAGTATACAAACTTATTTTTTATGAAAAATATATCATTTAATATTTGCTTTCATTTTACTAATTTGCAGTTTAGGAATGCATCATGATAGCAGTGGGAATTCGTGTCCTAAAGATGGTTATATTATGTCACCATCTCGAGGAACTAACGGAGAAACTATTTGGTCTGTGTGCAGTGCTAGCACAGCATCAAATTTAGGGTATCAACTGGATTTAAACTAATAAAATGAATTCAAATATAAAGATTTTACATTATTTTTATTTTTTAAAGGATGTATAAATGCTTAATGGATAAACCTGGTAGTGTTCCTCCGGAACGTGATCATAATCGTTATCAAGACACACCTGGACAACAATATGGTGCAAAAAAACAATGTGAAATTCTTCTTAGGGATAAAGATGCACAAATAAGTTTAGTAGGAGGAACTTTAAATGATATATGTCAACAACTTCAGTGTAAAACACCCCACAGAAGTGGTTATTACTTTGCTGGACCAGCATTAGAAGGAACTGATTGTGGCAACGGATTGGTAATTTATATTTCTAAATTCTATTGAAACCTATCAGTTTTAATTAAAAATTCATCATAATTATCAGTGGTGCAGTGGTGGTGAATGCATCAAAATGGAAAAGAAAAAACCCAGTGTCATTCAAGGAGGATGGAGCAAATGGAGATATGAACCATGCAGTTCTGGTTGCATTGCTAAAGGAAGAGGTTTTATGGCTAAACGTCGAACTTGTGACAATCCAAGACCAATAAATACAGAAGATGGTTGTGAAGGAAATTCATATGAAGTTGTTTTATGTAAAGATGATAAAGTATGAACAATTACAAGCTTAAATGTTATGTTGTTTTGATCAAAATTGAAATAATTTGAATATTCTAATAATTCAGGTATGTGGTAAAAGGAAGAAAATTTCAGTAAATGACTTTGCAGCGAGAAAATGTACTGAATTTAGCAGAAGATTGCCAGAACTTGATTCTAGGGGTACTGGATTACAAGCGCCTCACGAAGAAGGTAAATTTGAATGAACTATTTGATCACCAATTATAACAAATGTTTTCAATGAAAAATAATTTTATTTTAGCTCGACTCTGGATGGCTTGTGCTATATTTTGTAGAAGAACTGATACTGGAAGTTACTATACACCTCGGTTCGATCTCAACGATTTGGGTATAGATCCATATTTTCCCGATGGAACATGGTGTCATAATGATGGAAAAGAAAACTTTTACTGCTTACAACATCACTGTCTCCCTGAAGTATTTCTTTCAATATTTAATGTACATGTTGTATAAAAATCAATCGTATATTTTCAATGTTTATTGGTTTCAGAGTTTTAAATTTTCAAAGCTATGGGGAACAATGGGAGAAGATATTCCATTACCTGGAAATGCTCGTCCACATATATCTCCGTTACCGCCACTTATTCAAAAATACTTATCTTTAGGGCCCGATGGCAAACCGCTTCTCACTTCATTAGATCCTGATCAAAATCTCAATCCAACAGACGATTGGTCAGCCCATGATTATGTTGAACTACCTGCTTCTATCGAACAAGAATCTGAAAGTCAAGAATGTGATAAGTAATAAAATTCTCTTCATATAATATAATTTTATACGGAATAATTTGCATACATTCACGATGATAAATTTCACAATTTATTCATTAAGATTACGATTATGCCATTCCATATATGCTAGTCATTATTTGTATTCGGATGTGATACATAATTTAAAGTGCTCACGTATAAAGTATTATGTACATAGCGATATTTTTTTCATATATTTATAATAAAATAAAAATTTATGAATTATTAATTCTGTTTCATTTTGCTTTATTAATTGTATTAATTCGCATCAGTTATTAAAGTTAAATGGCAAGTGATTTGGTCAATGAGTATAAGATATGGTAGCAAAGGATGAAATTCTTTAAAAGTTACCTTTTTCTTGTCATGGCGTGTTACAAAAAAAATTATGATGATTATCAAAATAACCTGGAACGTTTATATTGATTTTATATGATAAAAATGATAATTTTTATTTTTAATTATGATATTTATGCAAATTTACAAAAATATTAGGAGCGACATCTATATATGATTAAAAAAACTAATCTATGAAACTATAATTTTCGATAAATTCATATAAAATTTATAGATATAAATTTTATAGTAATAAAATAAATATATGCATTTAGCTTAAAAAAAAACTCAATTTATATTATTTGATTAGTATGCTGTATTTTTATTTTATAAAAATATTCCAAAGATGTCACTATATCATTGAAACTAATATTGAAATAAAACCTCTTACATGTTATAAGAACCCCTCAAAGTTGCCATGTGGTTAACTTTGCGCAGCGGCGATATCGTAACCAATGAGGTTAATCCGAGGTGCGATTATTGCTAGTTGAAAACTTTTACCAATACCCCGCCATGTGGACGTGAAATACCGTCCGCTAAGGCAATTTTTGAAAGCCTGTAATGGGCTCATTACCTTTTCACAAACAATAAGCTCCTGCCTTAGAGAATTACGTTTGCTGAAGCTACGTCATGTTCAAAGATCTGCAAATATTTTAACAAAATTATTGTTATATTTCTAAATTATCATCGTATGTAGAATGTTCATAGGTATTTTCTACCAGATGCAATAAGAAGAAAGCAATTTGATGATATTGTGTTTTAAAAATCATCTATTTCCAAATGATCTTGTTTAAATTTAATATCAATAATCTAGTAAAGGGAAAATAATTTGACATTGAATTTTAAAAATCATCCCTTACCAAATAAGCCTTGTTTATAATAATTTAGGTAATCTGTGCGCAAAATCCACAATCAATTCAAATAGACATGGTTTCGAAATGGATTTTTATACTAAATCCATAAAAACGCAATCGTTTCTACGAAAGTCTTATGCGTATGATACGCATTCCACGACGATACGCAGCGTATCGTCGTGGAAATAAAGGTTTCCGATTATGAAGATTATTTTCAGATCAAATGGTCGATATCTATAATCTTTTGATGCAACTTTATTTTTTTACTAAACGTGTGAATTTTTGCTAGCGATAATTGACGGAAGTTCCACTTACTCATACAAGAGGAAATTTAATGAAATTTGACAATTGCCGGAAAATTGATGATTATGACGAATTCTGTCACATATTATATTAGTATTTATTGCTATTGGAACATTTGCATATTTCTGTAAAACAAACCAATTTGAGCCATGTTACAAACAGAATATTGTGTAAGTACTGATTGATATGTTTGACGTGTAAATAAATTTGCACCGATTAGTTCTATTTGTGAATATGTTTGCAAAGGCAAAAATTGCTTCAATTGATAATTATTTTATCTTTGTTTATTTATCAATAAACATAATTTGCATAACTGAAAAAAATACTATTTATTTTCTCGTGTGTATAGACAACCATGAAAATATATCGATCGCGAATAATAAACATCAAATTCGATTTCAATCATAATTTTCAACACCCGGAGAAAGTCATGCGAATTATATCGGAACTGAAAACGAACAAGTGTCTTTTCACTTTTGTAATTTTAGCATATTTGTCATCAACCGTTTATGAAGAAAACGATTCAAGCAACATCCCTATTCCGGACAATACATTGAAGAATGCGAAGTGAAACAAAAATTAATTTTCTACCTGACAATAAAATTCAATAAGAAAAAATCGTATCGTACAATGCCTCCGCTTCGTTCTGACAGCATAAAAAAAATAGTAAACAAAGTCACGCGGCTCTGACATTTAAAAAGCAAAACGCGCCAACATACATTCATCTCGTTCTTACACATTATTTTACAATATCAAAAGAGCGAGACGACTATATCGCATACGAAATATCGCTCGCCCTTAATTGCAACCCCCGCAATTAAAAGATGCAGATGCAGACGCAGAATAAAATGCAAATTGTCGAACATACATTTCGCGAAAGTTGAAAATGAAAATTCAATTTTGCAATATATATTTCAAAGTTCCGATCCGGCCCTGAGGCTCGGCCAGAGATGGATGGAGGGAGTCGGCGGCGTTGCAAACTTGTTAACACAGTTCAGTATCGCTTCAGTGGTCGCCCAAGTTGGTCGACGAAACGGAAGAAGACACCTTTTTTGGTTCAAAGGTCCCGAATTTTTCTGATCGAAAATGAGCGCCGAATGGGGATACACTTCTGAAAATGGTGAGTTTTTTTTTTATTTAAAAAAAAAAAAATTTTATATATGAATTAATTTTCAATTTTATTTTTTAAAAATCTATTTTCGATCTAGATTAAAAAGTGTCGCCTTATGTGGTGCTAATTAAATTTTACGCATCGATTACTAATAACATTTAATAACCGTGACTAATAAACGATATTTTTTATTATCGAACTTGAACTCGGTTAAAAATAATCGATAAACCGTTTACTATTATTCCAATTTTTAATTAAACTATAAACGCATTTCTCACGATTAAAGTCGAACGTAAACAATCTCAATAGATAAATTAACCATTCGTAATCATAATCATTCACCCGCGACGGATATGAATGACGAATTGCGGTTTAGGCCAAAAAATATGCACGCCCGTAACTTATTTTTATCCATAAAATTATAGAGCGACCCTCGAGCTAATAAATGTGATTTCATATGATTATAAGATGCGACCCGCATGGGCGTATGATCTGTTTGTGTATAAAATCGTATGTAGTTTGCGATTTGAATTGCAGATGTGTAATATATTTTTGCATGATAATCAAATAAATTAATCATTAAATGATGTTTCATTACAATCAGATGTCGCGGTTTCTGTATGAGGAAAAACTGGTGTGAACTGGTTGAGGAAAATTCGCGAAAATGGTCATTTGATAATTGTATACTTTATTTGTTTGAAATAATCCTTTGCGGTAGCGAAATCTAAATCCATCTGTATAAAATGGTTATTTGAAAATTTTTATTGAATTAGTAATAATTTTACGAGGATGATTAAGAAAATGAAATAATTGTAAATTTTATGAAATGGATATAATAGTTTTCATTTATTTATTTGCTCAAAATAATCCAGGTTAATTGTTGGAAGTCGCATCTATTATAAATCTTCATAAAAAGGTTATCTTAAAAATTGCATTACATGAGATTAAGTTATGACTTTTAATAGATGATTAATGAAAATTTAATTATGTATTATAAATTTTATATAATTGATACGTTTAATTTATCGATTTACTCGAAATAATCCTGATCAATTAATTTGAGGTAGCAAAATCTAAATCTGTCTTCGTAAAATGGTAATCTAAAAAATTGCATTGAATAAGTTATAAATTTTTGAAGATAATTAAAGAAAATGTAATAATTGTAAATTTTATGAAATGGATATTATATTTTTTATTTATTTATGTGCTCTAAATAATCCAGGTTAATTGTTAGAAGTCGAATCTAAATCCGTCTTCATAAAATGGTTATCTAAAAATTGAAGTTCTTGTATTTTTCGAGGACAATTTGCAAAATTTTATGATTGTAATTATTTTATTTGATATAGTAAAAAAAATAATCATTTGAATTAATCCAGATAAATATAAAATATATTCTCATAAAACGATTATCCAAAAAATTGTATTGTTTCAATTAAAAATCAAATTGTTTTAACTTTTTCTTTTGCCTTTGAAAGACAGGGTTTCTACGAAAACGGTTTTCCTTATACAAACGCGCTTGAATTAATACAAATAAAAAAGTAAATATCTATGTACATAAATTAAATTCGAACTATACGTCATAGTGATAACTTTTTTTAACTCGGCGTAAAATTTAATTATTTCGTAAATAAATAATTTTTTTTCATAAATATTATTTCAATTGTTAAACCATTAGTTTTTTTGCATATGAAACATTCACAAATTACTCATAAATGACTTTCCCTTTTTGTGGATTGACTCTTATCTAAATAAGCATGGTTTTTTTTTCTAATTTTATCAAAATCACAAAACTATTAAACCAGTCTGGATTTATTTGTGACAATTCAAGTTTTATTTACATTACATTTCAATAGAATCGCAACACTGAAGTGCGAATATTTTCAACGTGTTTCAAGAATTATTTGTTCTTTCATTTAACATTTCGCATTGGCACTTTATGTGACACAAGTAGGTTGCATATTTCGGATGTGAATCATTCGAAGAACTTATCGTTTTTTCCTTCGAATATTTGTTATCTTAATTGACTTCGAACGGTAATCATGAGTGAATATGTCGTATAAAGAATGCGGAATTTTCCAGATTTTTCCATAGTTTAAAAAAAAATAAACAAGAGTTAAAGAGTATTTGAAAAATTCTATTTTCCAATAATTGATTCGTTTCATAAAACGGAAAGTCTGAAATAATTTTCCATCGACAAGGACGTGTTTTGATCTCGTGAATACATTTTTTTATTGTTGAAGCGCAATTTTCTTCCGCAAAAAAAGGTATAGTTATTGCAAATCACTACTGATAATTAATAAGGAAACGACGATTTCTCAGCAAGACTTTAATGAATACAAAATTAGCACTTTTGTACACGGTTAAATGATAGTTTGATTCAGACCTTTAGAATTTGCATGCGAATGTGTCGCAATGACGCAGATCAAATTTCATTAAGGGAAAAAATCTTCAATCTTCGCAGAAAATAAATAGATACGTAAATTTTTCTTCACTTCATTTATATTAGATACACACCGGTTCATTTATTTTGATCTATTTTATTAGCGCGTTAAAATATTTTTTCGCACTTTATTGATCTAATAAATCATCGGGAAAGATTATCGTTTCGAAACACTATTTTGCGAATTATATTTTTAGTGAGTTTTTTCACAACGTGTGTATAACATCAAGCATCCGCGAACGATTCAACCACTGAAGCTTTTTCAGCTTAATGCGATTTTATTGACGTAATAAATTTTTTTAGAAATAAATTAATAGAGGTCCTAGAAAACAATTGGCTTGATTTATTCGAGACCAACTGTTTTTCGGGGACAATACGGATTTTGTTTTAAAATAAATGCAAATAATCAACAATCACTCACGATGATCAAAAATATCCGAGTCTGAAATAAATGGAACATTCTAATTAGCTTGACATGAATTTATTCAGATTTTATTTTGAATCAACTTTGACTCCAGACGATTTCGCCCACGTGAATGCTTTTTTTTAATATTTCTCCGTATAATTTACACAATTTCGCCATTTTTTTCTATATTTACTTACGAAGGTGATACTTTTGTCTGGCTTCTAAGCACTCATGAAGATCGTTTACAAGGTTTCCACAACCTACCTTTTATTGTCACTTCTAAAATAACCGGACATTGCACACGTGAACAGGTGAAAAGTGTTCGTTTATATTTTTTATACAAATATATTTTTATAATTTTTATGAGTTCGTAAATATAGCAAAATTATTATATTAACACATAGATGGAACTGTTATCTTTCTATATGCGATTTATTTTTGAAATCTCAGCTTACTCATAAAACTGCTATGCTTGTAAAACAAAAAAATCAGACAATGTCCATATTTACGTTGGATATTTTTTTCGCTTTCAATTTTTTTTTTTTAAATGCTTCGATTTTGCATAATAATTATCTCTATGTACAAACGTCGTGCAACCTATTTACATACGCATTGATCATTTTCATACAAAAGGTACACACACGCTTTTCGTATTAGTGGATTTTTTTCACCTTTGAACGTTCATATGTGTTTCAATAATGGCCAATGTGCAATCGTATATATCGATGAATAGATTTTTTTACTGTTTTCCGTAGAAAATTCTCGATGAGTTACGTTTTTATAATTTTTTTCAAATACAGTTTTTAATGAATTTTTAGTAAAAACGAATAGGTTTTTATGATATTTTAGTAAAATGTATTCGATTTGCACTGTCGGATAATTAGTTTATCGTCTCTATCCTTGTAAAGTGCAATATTGTTTTATAACGTTACAATAAAACAGTTTTTTCTTCGAATGACAATGAACAACATAATAAAATGGCACTGATAAAAACAATTCGCAACATTTTATTTAAATAAAAAACGTCGTAATGAATCACAAGATCTATGAAAGATTTTTATTACTGGAAATTTTATGATCTGAGAAATTTAAATAAAAAAATTAACATATTAGTTACGAATTCGATAAATTTTAATAATTTAATCATTACATACGATTATCGTTACACTTGATCAAATTATTATAATCCGAAATTTAAATAAACATTATTTACCCACGCATTGTTAATTTCATGAAATTCACAATAAATGTAATACAACCTACATAAAAAATAAATAAACATAAACCTGATACGCAATTCTCAAACCGTAAAGGATACTCTTGACAAAAAACAGGTTTACAAACTTTTTTAAAATAAAATAAAGTCCGAGACTCTTTTACAAATGGCCGATGGCAGACCACGTGCTACAACCGACGTTTATTTTTTCGAAAAAAGGTCGTTGCCGCTTCTAATTTGCTCGATTCAAAGAGATAATTGTCGATTCTGTCGCATCAATCATCTCAATTGCAGTCGAAATTTTTTTTTTCCTTGATGAGGCCGAATTAAAAGCGTAAACTCGCAAATGTCGCTAACGACTCGCACTTAATTGAGTTGAATTCGAAAAGAGTGATTTAAACGAACGATTTGTGTATCGGATGGTTCAGAAAATGTTATGAAATAATATTTAATATTGTTTATAATTATCGAAATTCATCAGAATTGCATTAGTCGATAGCTAACTATGTTCATATTTACTGTAAAAACAATTATTTATCATAATGTAAAATGTTCATATAATAATTAATTTATATCGAATTTTAAATTTTATTATTAACGATATATATATTTTTATATATATATATTGAAAAAAATAATTACAATGGGCGCCTGAGTGTTAAAACTACTAAAAAACATGACGGTTCAATCGTACAATTTTTTATCCTGACATTACAAATAACTATAATAAATTTTTGCGTACGTTTGTAAAATAATTTGCATACGTTTCGAATCACTTCTTTTTCTAGCTTTCGGCATATAATTAATAATATATCCGTCATTTTGTAAATAAAAATTAAATTACAAAAAAGCCTCACGGACGTATTCTAAGAAGTTTTATTACGTACAATAAACGTCGAACCGGTTACTTCGAAACTCACATGACTCTGACTCATCACTTGCGAACTTTCATTGCAACTTTTGAACTCGGAGACGTCGAAAAAACTGTTAATACTATATCAAATATATTATTTATATTAAAAACAATCGATAAAACCGCCAAATTCGGCTGTATCTTCGTACGGTTCACCGATATTGTCACTGGTCATGTAAATGGTACGTGCAATTTTAATCGCGATTGTATTTAAATAATATGTTTATAAATATGGACACACATTATCGTTTTGGGAAAATATATTCTCGTTTATATTATGTTAAGATCGTATTATGTAAATCGTTTACGATTATGTTCATGAATTACGTTATGCTTTGGAAAATTACGTTTTATTTTTGCGAATGTATTATATATTGTTCGTATTTGCCGGTAAATATTTTTATATAATTATATGTATTTATCCTCGCATTGTTGAAACATCGCGATAACAATACATATTGCTATATTTTTAAAATGCATATAAACATTATGGATATTTACAAATATGTTATTGTTATATATTATCACATTCGACGATACATATTCATATCTAAATTTGAAGTATAAGTTTTTTTGCAATGAATAAAAATCACGTGCCTATTTGTGCCTTAGCAAAAATATGCAATTTGTATCCCTACACGAAAAAAATGTACACGAAGCTTTTTTCTAGCACATTCGAACGAGTAGTCAAAATGGAGAACGCGTAAAAAAATCCATAATCACTATCACATGATTCGATAAAAAGTGCTTCTATTGAACGCTTACATCGGATCCGGTTCGATTTAAAACCTGAAGTGAAAAATATTCTAATAGAATAAATAATATGAATCGAGTTCCTTCTTACGAATTCAAACGGCGATCGACTGTAATATGACCTGAAATAAACTTCAAAACTTTTTTCAAAAACGTCTAATTCGACAATGATTTCTATTGATTTAAAAAGGATCTTTAATATGATTAGTTTTTAAATATAAACAATCATATAAAAAAAATCTTATCCCTATATATAATATCCGATTTAACATACTTATGTCTGCGAAAACATTCATATCGAACTAAAAAAAATCAAATTATTAAACTTTTAAACTCCTTGGGTGCGATTTAACTATGTATTAAAAATATAGAACGTGCCTTCACGTGAATTACTTGTGCATTAGAATTATATACTATGTGGATTATTTCTGGTCTATTAAAGAATCTCGTATTGAGCATTGTTTTTTTAGTGTACAATAAAAAAAAATACATTATAAAGTGAGCTTTAAAAAAATATGAAATGTGTAATAGAATGAACAGTTTGTCCATTAAATTGATCGATAAGTGGCAACGTCACCAGAGTAAAGTCTTCCTCCATAAGCAATACAATACAACTGTCAACGTTTCCTTTTGTTAAAATTTCAATTCAATTTAATTTTAATCACATTTTAACAATTTGATTTTATTATGAAAGTTGTGAATAATGGTTGTGCGGTTAGTATTTAGCCCTGTCCACGTTTACGGCGTTGCCTACTTTTATTTATATTTTTTTAATGCACACTGATTTTATTAAATACATATTTATTTTACATAATCACATTTGATTGCCCCCAAATTTACTTGAATTAAATTTCAAAACTTCGACACATAGATGGCGCTAATAACGCATCACACGCGAACACACATCACATCTATTTACTCCCAAAACCCAATCAAAACGACCATTATTTCAATAAAAAAACATTCAAAACGCGTCGCAATTTATTTCGCGAATGCATCGGATGCATGTCGGTCGCGGAAATGCGCTAATTACGATTCAAACAATGGCGGTTGATCCGTCAAAGAAAAATGTCTGACGGAACGTATTGTTCCAATGTCATCTCGGCGGATGATTGTTCTTTACGAGAAGGGGGCCTTCGTCGGTTTTGTCATTTTACGACTTTTAAATTAGACGTCGGTATTCCATCGAAATAGAACGTTTTCGCGCAACGGGGTAAAATATGACGGTGCAATTTATTTTTATTGGGGTTGGCAAGAAAGTGTCATTTAAAATGATGCCAATTCTTTGGATTTTGAATTTTTGGAAAACAAGTCGATCCGTTATATCGATTTATGCGTGAGGATTTAATTTTATTTATCGCCTCTGTTTCGCTAGAGATCAAAACCGAATTTTTTGATAGGATTTTTTTCGATTATGTAAACTTCGGTTTATTTTTGTCGAATTAATGGTTTCGGTTATATAAACTATTTTCATGCTCGTATAATGTTTCAAAAAAATATCGCGATCTTTAAAATGAGTTATATTTAGTTAATAGTTGTAAAAAATGTTAAAACGTTATCTGCCGTAATAATTCCCATTATGATAGATGAAGATATCATTATCATTTTAAGCACGCATAGTATAAACACGTGTAATACATCTTGTTATTTTAATCGGCGTTGCAATTACTTCATAAATTTTCTATTGACGCTTAGAAACGTGAAAAAATTGAAAATGATACAAAAAATAAATGATACGATTGTGTAAATGGTTTTTTTCTTCCAAATTTGACTGACAGATTATTTGCGATTATACTATACAATACAAGATAGTTTATTTAATTATAATTTTAGATTGCACTCATACAAATCAATTTTTGTCATTGATAAATTATTTACGCTGATTTCAGTGATTATCGGTCATTAATAATTACCAGTAAGAGCGACAAGTAAGACAAAAATATCAATCAAACACTTTTTCGTCAAACAATCGAATTTTAATAAGAAATTTTCGATATTAGATCATATCAGATATTAAAACTTATCTATCGCGTCTTTTTCGAAGAACTAGCACCATTTAAAACCTCGTTATTCACATTTTTTTTTAGAAATGTTCAACTACAGGTACATAATCCGTAACTGGTGCAATACCTTAAAACAGTTGTCGTCTCTTAATTTCCAATTAATAATTCAAATGACTAATTATCGCTGTCATTAACGACAGTTTGTCGTCCATGTTTAAACAGCATCTATCAACAAAAAGCGCAACCTTAAAATCGAATCAGACGCAAAAAATCGATTCGTCAAACGAAAACTTTTTACACGTGTGACACTCAAAATTTATCGAACTGCAATATGTCTTCTATTCAAATTTAAAACAAGGAAAAAATTAACATAATTTTGCAGCGTACGACCTTCTTTTCGCGAATGCAAATTCCGCTCATGTAACTCGAATACGAATAAACAAATAGCCCAATTATACCGTCGTCCATCGAGCGTCTTTGACGACTTCTTTGTGTTCTCCGAATATATACATTTTCTTGCTTTTCCTCGTGCCTGAAGAAATTATTGCAATTTGCGCTCGTTTGCGTGTGTTTGTGTCCAGCTTGTAATTTGTCATTCGGATTCGTCTTGTCTTGTCTTCTGCTTTTCATGCAAATCGCATGCAATTTTTTCCGCTCAATTGAATAGGAGCGATCGCGTGAAAAAGCATCGATGAAAATTCACTACCAGAACCATAACTGTGCTGTCTCTAATCGCTTTTGCCCACATGCTATTGTCGTTCTAAATATATATACCTTCAGTCGTATTTTCATCGGCGTAACTATAATATTTTATACGAATATCTTTATGGGAGTGTAATAAAAATTATAAAAAGCGATAATTGAGGTGGACTCCCACTCGAATCTGAAATTTTTATATACGAACGAGTTTGATTTGTCGATGAATCATATTTGAATGAAACAAGAATATACATTATTATTTATCACAGAATTATTTTCGTGTATGACGAGTATTAATTATAATTTTTGTATAGAACTGACGAGGACAATTGTCGCGACAGCTATTGTTTTATTCAATTCTATTTAAAAATTAAAATATGAGCACATTCTGAATATACACCGAAAGCCAAAAGTACTTGTTCGCCCTTACTTTATCGAAAGTCCCATGTTTTTCAATAAAATTTATATCTTAAACTATTATAATTTTGAATTATAGAAAATATCAGTTTCAATATATCTAGATGAATCACCGTATCTAAGTATATCACCATTTTAACATAAATGAACAAAATATTTTCAAGCTGAATGCGAAATGCAATTCCCCAAATTGAGACACAAAGAATAACAACTGATGCATTTATGTATTTTTAAAACACCCAGAAATACTCTTTATAATCGTTTAATCCAGAATGCATCCGAAATGCATAGCTTTCGAAAACGTTTATATTCGTGTGTCTAATAATAAAACGGCCATTTTCGCCGAACAAACGCAAATGGACTCTAAATAAACCGACGGACGTGTTGACGTTAATTTTCAGCGAAATGTCGATTTTGCACTCTGGAAAATGCCTAGGATGCCGTTACGTTTTCAACGCGTCGTTTGATCCGGAGATTTGTGGATATATTTTCCTATTGAATATTTCAATGATGATTTCGAATCGTTGCGCACATCTGATTTATTTTATTGACTTGTTGCGTAGAAATTTCCGAAATCAATTCGAAACTTTCCGCGAATTGTTAACGTTCCGACAGTTCATTTTGTACGCTTTATTCATATTATAACTGTCATAATGTTTGTCGAGTTTACGCTCGTCTTGAATTTTCATACATATTAGTTTTTCGAAAATAGTACTGAATATTTTATTTATTTTGTAATTTCGATAAGATAAAAAGAACATGAACATTGCAAACACAATAAAATATACAAATACTCGACATTGTTCAACTGTGATACGTAAATCTTTACTAAATAATGAACAAAAACGTTTAATTTCAACAGCCCGAATAAACAAATAAGTTGATTTATTAATAATTATTTATTATTAATAATAATGCGTCGTATTTTTATAGTAATTGATTTATTAGGTACGCAATCGCGATATGCGGCTTCATTACAACATATCCGCATTATAAGTCGGCGATTATTTTATCTAAAAAATTGCACCTTTCTTAATTTTATCAAGATATATAAAATTAAATTACTTTATTATATTTGTTTTGAAATAATTTATTTCTAAGATGTGACGCAAATGAGCCGAGATATCTCATAATTCAACTAAAGCAACGTCCGGCGAGCTCAAATCCCATAAATTCACATTCACTCTTTGAGATTCTTCAGAAAATTTCAATTCCACTTTGACGATGTTCGATCGATCGATCCAACCATCCGGAATAATTAATATCAATCGTATTTTCGCCATGTCAATCGACAATGTCAATTTGCGACCGGCTAAACGTGCTATTAGACAAATAGACATGGTTAAGCGGTGCACGTGGAAAAAACAAATCCATTATCGTAGAGTTTAGCGTAGGAAAAATACACGTGTTAAATATGTATTTTCCACTTAGCCCGAGAGGAATCCGTGAATATTTTATTAGTGCTACGATTGTGAAAATCCTTCTAAACTAGATAATTGTACGTTTTATGAAATTCATGTCTGACAATTGTGGTGATTTGCATTGTTTAGTACGATAAAGTCAAAGATTTAGCCTTGTCGAGTGTATCGATTCAATAAAGGGAATTAAATGATGTCTGTGGATGGACGAGATCAGGGAGGGATCCAGCGGGGGGCAGAAGGGGGTAATCCCTCCTTTCGGATTATGGTGTTATTTCTAAACTCACACATTTTCGAAATCATTGACCTTTTTCGCAAAATAAACATAAAAACTTATTTTCGAAAAATTTTTACCATAGAATATTCAATCGGATTTTTTTATTTTTCGTTGAGGCTCACGAACTATTTGGATATCGGAAAATTGTTGGCTTATCAGTCAAAAATGTTATGAACCGCTGTTATAGATTTATAAATATTTTTTTATTTAACGAAAAAATCTTTAAACTTTTTAAAAAAAAACTGAAAAAATCGCCTCCCTCCCATATGAAGAATTCCCAGATCCGTTCCTGGTCGTAACCATTTAGTAAAAGATTGAATAATTTTCTTTTCGATAAGTCAAAATGTTTGGATTTTCGATAGTACCCCGGAAAAGATTAATTTTAATTAATTGAGAATAATTACGATATCTAAAAATTGTGGATATTGTCTGAGATATGTCTACTTAATGATTATGATAATATTTTGATAATCAAATTCCAATATAATTTCAATAGTAAATTTTTTGTCACTCAAAAGACAATGGAAAATTTTATCAGTTTACTTCTAGTAAAAAATAAAATCATGAATAAAAAGAGTTAAGATAAACACACTCAACTACGTCAGAACTACTTTTTGTTTTTTTATACATTTTCACCTCTTAAATAAATATTTCTCAAGGCATTCAAATGCATTATTAGATTTTTAATTAACAAAAAAAAACCCAAATTTTTCCAGCCAACAAACGGCCTCCAAAGGTGAATAGCGTGATCATTTAACGCGGAAAAAATGTCAAAAAAATCATCAACATATCCACGTGCTCTCGCATGTGGTCTAATCAACTCTAATTGATAACGATAAGTGACAAGATTTTTTTTTAATGAAACGTTTGCGATATCGTCTCGAATCAAGAATCTTGATTGATACGATAATAGTTTCCGAATAAGATGAAGTCACGGTCGATTTCCTTTTATCTCGGTGATTACTCAGGCTTATGTCGTCTCGGATTTTATTGTTGACTTTTGGACGATTTGCGTCAATTGTTTTCTAAGATTGGGAAATTCGCTATGTGTCATTAAGTGCTGTTTAATTATTTGTGAATATGCGGATTTGCAGATCTCGTATTTTGATAATGTTTAATATCTTGTCATATAGAACGATTTGGTTTAATGATGGTCATTTTACTACTATATGCTTTTGAAACACGAATCGTAATTTATTGCGTATTTTGATATAAATAAATTTCTCCTTCAAACGTTTGACACTTTGAATATGCACATAAACTATGTTGAATGTACCATTGTATGCGGATCGGATTTAATATGATTTTTTTATTACGGAATAACAATGATAGAACAAAAAACCTTATTGAAACAAAAATTAAAAAAAAAAAAACATTTTTATATCTTGACACTTACACAATTTTTTAAAAGGGCACATACGATTAAAATCGAATAATAATTTCCAAATCTAATCCTCAAAAGATCTTGACCCTTTTATCAAATTGCGAAACTGTTTTATTAATCTCGACGATCGTTAATACGAAATTCAATTTAAAAAAAAAACATCTTGAGTGTAAAATCAAACGAAACCGTACTTAATGTTTTAATGATCCACCGATTTTTTGTCCGTTTCAATAATACACAATGATTCTTTACAATTCATAAAAAAGGCTTATTGAATTTGAATAAAAAACCTTCTCGTGCTTATGACGACAAGTAAATCTCATTTGAGCAAGCATTGGATAATATAATATGTCTCGGATGTAAACATGTCAATTATAATACAAATCTAGTTCGCTTTCGAAAGTGGCGATGCTTTCGATAATACACTGTTATTACGATATTGTGAATTATGTCATGAAAATAATATAGAAGAAAATATAACGCGTTTTCAATTTAAATGGCATAAACAATCGGCGCATTTCGATACAGACTGGTCGATAAAATATGTATGAAATTATAATGTATTATGATAATTTTCTGTTGATAATATGTTAATGTCGTACATTGTGAATAAGTGTGAAAGTACGATATGAATCGTGTTATTGATGTCAATGGACGATTGCAAATAATTTTGAAATGTTAATGGTTCAATAATTATATGAAATCGATTGATATTTTCATATATATTAAGAAAATACTGAAAAAGAAATGCAAAATTTTGTTTATAGTCACTGAAATCATTTATTAAATTTTAAAGCCACGCACGAAAAAAATTTAAAGTCATGATTGTTTTTTGATTGCGTACCGCAGTAGCATTTGATTTCATTTATTAAAAAAACAGTAATGAATTGAATATTTATTTTATCATTTTGAAATCGATTTTATAAATTTCCTTCAACTAATTCAACTGTCAATAAACATATCAACTTCGAAAATTGTAGTGTCACAATTTTTCAACACTTTCAACCTCTTTATATAAAACGAAATTTTCTTGTGATTTTTTTATATTATATACGCGATCAATAAGTGCAAAAAAATGCGGCAGCGAAAACTCGAGGAAAACTCAATCTATTAAACCTGCGCCCGGAAGACGTTCTCTGTTCCGAATCTGTTCTGTTTTTTCTCCGATTGAGCATTTTATTATTTATTTTATTCAATGTGTCGCTTTTATCAAGGATGTCCAGCGAGTGCAGGAAACAAGGTGACCTCAATGAGGTCGTGGTGTAAAACACCTCTGATGGCCTTCGAACCGAAAATGTCTCTGCAATTGTGTGCAAATAATATGGCGAATAAATTAAGAGGAATTCGAAAATTTTCAATTCGATAAGTACGCAAATTTTTATGTGATATCAAAAATTTTAATTGATGTGGTATTTGTATATTTCATGGTTAATGTGCGATTTGCGACATGTAATGAAAATTAATGGTTTTGTTTTCGTCGGAACAGGTCCTATCCGTGTGTTGTACGTCGTTTATGTAATATGTCGAATTTTATAAACGAGTTTTATTTTCGTTATAAATAATTCAACTACGGAATCATATAAAGTATAAACATTGAAGAATGTTCACATAAAAAAATTTAATTTGACCTACGCAAATTTGCATGCGTATACCAACCGGTTTGACGTAAAGACACAAAATTAACTTTTTTGCTTAAAAACAGGCAATAAATAATTTTTTTATCGCTGTCTTATACAATTTTATTTAATCGTTTTTATCATTTGAATTTGTTTATAAAGTGTATCCTTGGATCTATGTTTTTTTCCGCAGAAACACTAATTTTACTTCTAGAAAAATTTATTGTGTTATTTCTGATTTTGTTTAACTTTTTCATTCGGATTGTTTTCACCTCGATGTGTCGACCATGACCACTTGTTTTTGTACGTGCGGTCCTATTCAAATCCGTGTCTTTAATAATCATAATCGTAACGAAAACAACGAGGATTATCAGGTCTTTGTCAAACTGTGACCATCGACTTCGATTAAGGGCGCCGAAGTTACGAATATAAATTTCGATTCAATTTCAGTTTTTTGAAATATTTAATAAAACTTTCGAGATATTTTATAGATGGATATATTTAATTTGTCTCAAACTATAATATTTAAAAAAAAAATACTATTTTGAAATTTTTTCTTCTATACCATACTAGGAAAAATGTCCTAAACTTTCTAAAATAAAATATCCTGTAGTTAACGTTATAGTAAGAAGCACGTGATAATGACGATGATTAACCGTCAAATGAGTCTGCACACAAACCAATTCATCAACAAACTATTACAAAAACATACAGACGAATCGATTCTTATTCAACTCAAAAATCAACATCGCATTCGTCCGACTCGAAGAGCATCATTAATCACCAATCAAAAGGCCGTTCACAGTTTGAGGACCGCTCCGCGATCATTCCGAAATCAACGAGTCATGTGACCGAAGGGGAACGACTCGGTCATGTGACCGGCGCTTATCAGCATCGTCATCACTATCATCATCGTCGTCGTCACGATAATAATCGGCGAACACCCCGTTGCAAATGGGACACATCCTCTGGACGCGGCTCTCAAGTGCCGGAGGTCATATTTCAAAAAAATATGTGATTATTTTATGATGTTAATTCCAATTTTACGATGATTTTTTCATTTGGTTATTGGTGGGAAAATTTGAAATTTTGCAATTTTTAGCCACCCTTGGCGACAATTTGTTTTGCGGAGACATCGACTGAGGGTCATTATCGAAACTCTTAAATTGCGATTATTTTGTTATTCATTAAAAAATCAAATTAATATTTATATATATAATGTTAGTTTTATGTAAATTATATCTATATTTTTTATGTAATCGAGTATGTTAGGTACGGAACGGAATATTACATTTTTGCTTAAATCGTTAAATTATTTATATTGGAATTTTTTTTAAATATTTATGTTATATTAATTTTTTACGCAAATTAACAGCATATTTCAAATTTAATGGTTATCTATGTGTTGTCATTGAATTTTTATACGTAACCAAGCCTTACGGCGTTTATCTAAGGTTCTATAGAAATAATATGCATTGCCCTACAATGCAGGGTATCTTTGAGGTCACCTCGTTAACTAATTTAAAATGACATGTGTTATTATAAATAGTTATTTTATTGATTTTTTCAAAATATTTTAATTCCAAAATTTAAAAATAGACTTGTACCGCATTCAAGCGTTTCAATGAAATAAAGATATCATACACTTACGTAATGAGTACATTCAAACCAATCGACAATTAGACCTATTAGACATAATTATCCGATTTCATATCATTGTAGATTTTGCGCAATCGCATTTCCACACACAGCAGCTGCCAACCTTTTATTCTAATTGACTATTATATTCAATAACACACACTACAAACTTCAAAACATCCAAGGAGACCAATATTAAATAAAACTATAAAGTATCAAAAATACCAATGGTTCGGCACATCTGTCTAAAATTGAAATCGACAGCGTTCGTCAATCGTCGGCTTGCGTGCTTCCTATTAAAATGATGTCACGCTTTTTCAGTTAATTGATCAATTGGGTACCGCTTTTCGGCACTTTTGACAATTTACGGTCGCGTGCTGCTTTTTGATAATGATTTCTTAATTTTTTCATCAGTGATGTCAATTGTTATGGACACAAGGGCTTATCCGAAATACGGATTCCCTGTGAATTTGACGATTGATTGTTTAAAAATGTTGAAATCCTTGAATTTGTTTTTGTAAATACAAGTCTGTTTTGTGGCACGTGTGGGAGGAAAAAATATTATTTATAACGACCCGATACATATAAAGAATTTTTATTAATATATTATTCATGATCGAATCGAGATCGTAACCAGTCTGGGGTTAAATAAACATTACTTATCGAAAGATTATTCTAACCTTTTCACATGCTTAGTTCGTGTGTCAATCAACTGAATCTGTTTGCGCTAATTTAAAAAATAATATTGATTGTAAACGTTTACGACTTCGCTCGAATCGAATGTTGGTCATTACAGAACATAACGATCGGATTATAGTAATCAATGTCATCAGTTGCATGATTTTTGCATTCAAACCTTGAATGCTTTAATGTAATTTATGCGAATTTCCGGTTAAAGTCTCGGTTCTAGGCCAGGCATACGAAATTTCATTATCATAAAATTTCGTATGCGATAACAGCGATAATTTTTCAATCGTGAACGATCGATATTGTTTATTGACATAAAACAATTTTATTCAAAAAATAAATTTAGTTTTTATCAAATTTTATATTTATGCTAATTGCCGTTGAAATATAAGAAAATCAAAAACATTCAATTTATATCATTCAAATCAATACATCAATTGATCAACAAATATCGCTGAAAATATAAATTCAGATCGATCGCCAATAGATGGCACTATAAACAGTATATATTCTAGATGAAATATTCAATCGGATTTCTCATAAAATCTATAGTGCAAATTACAGACACGAGAATCTTGTTATTTAACGGGTTAATTGACATGAAAGCAGGTGTTGGTTAGCTTTCAACGTGCTTCTGACTGGTTGTTCGACCATTGTTACATTTTATTGCTGAATCATATTCCAATGATCGTCCATTTTCACTCGCACTCCGACGCCATGGACTGTACAACGAGGTCGGTCTGAAAATGTGAAAAAAAATTAATACATTTGCAGGCACGCGAATGATTCGAATACCGGATGGTTTAAAAATTGTACATTGCCAATAAAAACTGTTAAGTTTTTCATACGCTTTGAATGCCTGAATACTGTGAATAGTGATTATTATGTTTAATAAATTTTTATTGTTCTTTTGTGTCGTATTTCCTTTTTCAAATTTATATCAAAGCAAATTATCTGAGTTAGTGATTGTAATAATCAAATGTTTTTTCCTGTTCCGTAAATAAAAAATCTGCATGAAAATTTTAATCAAATTCGATATACATACATACATTTATTTTTAAG
This sequence comes from Hydropsyche betteni, assembly GCA_028571205.2. Classification (NCBI taxonomy): domain Eukaryota; kingdom Metazoa; phylum Arthropoda; class Insecta; order Trichoptera; family Hydropsychidae; genus Hydropsyche; species Hydropsyche betteni. The sequence continues at coordinate 4,935,643 of JAOXNN020000027.1, read as the reverse complement.
TATAATATAATTATACATAACAAAAATTTCGAGATTTTATAGAATGTCTTATAATTGAAAGTCAATCAAAATTTGAAATGAAAATCGTTTTTTCATCAACCAAATTATTATAGATCAAATGATATTACATTGGAAAAGCTTAAAACGAAACTGAATTGACTAAAATATGTTTTTATATTAAAAAAAATCATCTTGTACGTACATACTAATCAAGATCGCGGTATTAAATATTTTTTGCTAATTGATTTTTCACATTAAGCGTTTTCATGTTAAACGATTTCCACTTTACATTCATCATCCTAACATTACGCAACGATAATTGAATGAAAAAAGTTTTGTTTCCTATTTAACAAATATATGTACTCAAACATAAACCGGATGAAAATCATTCTCACTAAAATTCAAACGACATCAATCAAGTTTCAAAACTAACACAATTTAGATCATTCTTGATACAAGAATGATCTAAAATTCAGGCATGGACTAAAGACAGCCCGCGGGCTGATCATATTTTTTGAAATGAAACAAAACGAATGATTTTCCTGAACTGAAACGGACTTCTTAGCAAGATAATTTTATTTTTCGATTAATATTTGAATAAGTTCAATTTTAAATCACAAAGAGAAATTATGGTATTTGAAATATTCAATTCGGCCCGCCATCGAAACAATTGCCCACTCCTGATCTAAATTTTGTTTCTGGATTCTAATGATCTGATTCGAATAAAATAATTCATATTGTTTTTTCATCATTTTTCAGGTCCATCCACATGGATCGACAAATTCCCAGCAGCCCGAGGAGAACGCCAAAGCCCGGTCGACATAACGACGTCTACAACTTCTGGAGCCCAACTTCCACCTCTGAAATGGAACTATTCCCCAGCCCACACCAGGTCGCTGGTCAACCCTGGCTACTGCTGGAAGGTCGAGGAAAACGGCAAAGACTCCGGTGAGTGAGACGACAAACAAGAAGCAAAAATAATTGTCGAGACCGGTTCATGAGATGCTCTGCCGCTTGTACTCTATCTAAAATTCGATCGCGTTCAGCAATTTTTTGATTTTTTGTATAATCTGATGTTGTGCAAATGTTTGCGCGAAAATGCGTGTTTGCAAAATTGAAGCTGACTGTTATTTGTTATGGTATTTTTGGAATGAGCAACAAAGAGGGGTTAAAACTCGAATGTTAAATGGAAGCATTTTTTTTAAATTATAATATGATTAATTTAACTGTTTATTTTACGGCAATGAATTATACGACGCGAATGTTGAAATTGAGTATGAGCGGAAATCATCAGGTTTCAAGAAAGAAGCCATAAAATTCGCACAAGTTCAAGAGCATTTCAATATCACAGTATGTTTATGAAAAAGATTAGAATTTCTATGTAAATATCATTATTTCGATGAATACAATTCACGTATGCTAATTTCATGATAACATTTGATGTCATCATCATCATCCTCAATATCGACCCGTTGTGTGTCCATTGCAAGACAAGGTCTTCCCATCAAATATTGGGGATCTAGGCTTATATACCTTATCTGAGAGCCAACCTCGTACCGATAAGGGGCATGTAACATAAGAGCCAGTCCACCCATGCCAACGGAGGAGGCTCTCAGACCAACGGTCCCCAGTCTATGTGCTAGGCTTTGTGATCGCTGACTCTCCGCTAAGCAAATCGTAATGACCACCTGCGGGGCAGACGAGGTAAAGACTGAGCAGACTGCTCCCTCGCTTTGACCATCAATTTGACAGACGAGGCGAAACCGTTGGCCCTAAGTGGCTCAGACCTCGGTAAAACGTACGTCATTGGTCTTCACCATTATCAAAGTGTTTTAAAATTAAACTAAACAACTAAATCATCATGCATCCATACTAAAATAGCTAAAACAAGAAACAAGCCTGAAATTAATTTTAAAATAAACTAGATTAGAAACAAACTACTTTCGCACAGATAAACAAATAGAACCGCAACGCACGACACCGAAAAGAGTGCTTACGTCGAACAACAGACGTGCGAATCGTCATTTGATGTAATTAATCGATAGTATCCGGTTTATTAATAAAAGCATTTTTATTGAATTATCCAAAGAACCTTAACAATCTAAACATAATAAAATATTTCAGAAATCACTGGCGGCCCTCTCGGCAACGACATCTACAAATTGGTTCAATTCCATGCCCATTGGGGATGTTCAGACCATGTCGGATCTGAACACACCGTCAATGGATCGTCTTATTCAGCTGAGCTCCATTTGGTGCATTGGAACACCACCAAGTACAAGACCCTCCAGGAGGCTTTCGGACAACACGACGGTCTTGCCGTTTTCGGCATCTTCCTGAAGGTGAGCCTCTTGAACCATTTCAAAGTATGGGTAATAATACAGTAAATACAGTGAAATCTTATTGATCCGGTTAAGGTGAGAGGTCTTTCGATTTCAGGGTTTTCCAATGTGAATCGTTCGTATAAAGGCTTTTTAAGAGGTTTCTTATTATGACATTGGATTCGGAATGAATTAATAAATAAAAATTCGATTAAATTTAAAAAGCGCCGATGACTCAATGGGACTGCAATTGCGTCGCCGTTTTTGGATAAATTGCAAAGGCAATGTCGCTAACTCGTCCGAAGTTGTGTTCGAAAATAGATTTTTTTTTTTTAGTGAATCACGATCGAATCTCGGCAATTAGCTGGAAGCTATTTTCGACGATTGAAAAAATGGCCGTCGAAGATCGTGAGCGTCGCCATTTTGGCGATGATTGCATGTCTGGCGCGAAAGCTGCGAGTTTCGAAACGTTCGTATATTATAAGTACGAATGTTAAAAAAAAAAGATTAGATACAACCACACGTGACTCTCCAAATATATTTTCATAGAAAACTTTGTATTTAGTGGGATAATTTAAATAACACCAAGAAAGTATTTTTAAAATCAGTTCTAAAAATTTATTTTAATCCGAGTCTTATCTTTTCATTAACTAAAATATTTTTATGATAAATATATTTTACTTTTCATTACGTATAGACGCTTTCTAAATAAAGTTTTTCAATTTCAAAAGAGATTTGATTCAACCACAAATTGACGTATCAATAAAGGTGATAGTTGACGAGTCAAACGAATGGATATCTTAATCCCTGATAAATATAAGACGTCTATCGATCATTTTTCAAAGATTAATCATTAATCATATTTGTAAACTTTGTATTAAATGATTCTTTTCCGGCTTACAAAAGAATTATGGAGTATTACGTAAATAGACGCATTATTTATGTAAAGAGCAAGAAATTTTGTTATAATTTTCGATTGTTATTGTGTTTTGTAAAAACTGATTTGTTTTTATATCAGCAATCGCATATATCTTTCAAATTTCATCGTAAAAATATATTTAGATTCCATCCAAGTATACAAATTATTGATGCTAAAAAAAACATAAACCACAACCTTACTTATAAAAACCCAATTATTTATTTGAACCAAGGTCACTATTTTAAATTTATGATTGAATTATTTTAATGGTTGCTGTTACAATACATACATATAGTGCACAATTTATATTAAAAAATTCTGTACCGTGTATCAATAGATTTTGACCGAAACTGTAAATATTTTTTTCTGTTATTTTAATTCTTATAATTTAATTTCAGGTTGGAAAAGCAAATCCTGAATTGGAAAAAATTGTAAGGTTATTGCCGTTCATTATGCATAAAGGGGACAAAGTTACCATGAACGATTCTCCCAATCCTGCAAAACTTTTGCCTGCAAACACAACTTATTGGACATACCCTGGATCCTTGACTACGCCGCCTTGTAACGAATCTGTAACTTGGATTCTGTTCAAAGAGCCAATAGAAATTTCTGCTGAACAGGTAATATAAATTCCTTATATTATAATTTATTAAATTTCTGAATTTAAAATCAATTATAATTGTGTTTCCAGTTGGCTAAATTCAGAGATTTGCGCACTTATTGCTCTGATGAGGATAGACCATGCGACGGAGCCGATCAACAAAGCAACTATCGCCCACCTCTGCCGTTGGGCAATCGTATCTTGCGCGAATGCGGTGGTCGTTAAGCTCACCTTCTCGTATCAAACGATAAAAAAATGGCCATTAATCTGCTTATCTTAACTTATTCGACAATGTCAATGTTTTGCCGATTCTTGATAGTTTTTGGAATCTGAAAATTGAAGGAATCAAAATAAGATCTAACAAATTTAGTTTTAAAATGTACTAATATATATTGATAGATTTTGCTGTATTAGTTTCTTTATTTTGTTGCTTCTTTATAAAGTAGTACTAAGCTTTTGCCTTCGGCAAAGGTAATTTTGAATCATTATAAAATATATACATATATTCTTTTAAATTCGCCACCATTATGAATTATTATATTGAATGATGTTTTTAGTTGTTATCATATCATTATAAGAAATGTTTAATTTAATGATTATTTATGGTCTTAAGTCATAGTTTTTGGTTTGGGAAAACATATTTTTTTGAGATTTTTTATTTGTTAAACAAATGTGCCCAAGAGGGCTAACTTGGTTCTCCTCCATGTACTCAAATTGTTTTTTTTCATAAATGATATATTGGTGAGAACAAGTTTTGACCAATATTTGGCCCGTTATTTTTTTTTTTTAAGTATAATATATAATATAAATATAAATTCAACATAGTTTTAAATATAGTCTTGTTATATAATCACAAATGTTATTGTAGAGTGAGCATGTTTTATCATACTGAATAAAAGCCTTAAAATTTTTATTAAATTTGCATGTGTGCTTTCTATATTATTAAATTCAAATAATTTTTGAAACCATACAATAAATTGATAATAAACTCAAAATATAAGAAGGTAATTAAAAAACTGAAATGTGCCTTTGTAAAATTTTTATAACGTATATTTTATATAAAGAATCTCAAAACTTTTGTCTTGACAGACACGAAGGTTACAATCATATAATATTTTGTAGAGCACTTTTACGCATTTATTCGTAGATAAGATCAATGTGAATGTGCATTATCAAAATGTAATAATACAAGAATGTAAATGTTGAAAAACTGATTAAATGTTGTTTATTGGATTTTGGTTGTTTTATTTAACATCCCACAATAAAAATCTTTCAGGTAACAGGTTGAATTGAAACAAAAAATACTTTTCGAAATTGTATTTTTTGAAAAATAAAGAACAAACACGATCACATCTAAAGCTATAACATTATGGTAACATATCACTATAAATACTAATCGAGATTTTGTTAGTGAGTAATTTTGACTAAAATACTGGAAGATATTATAGTAAGTACTTTGCCATAATACACTAAACAGAATAAAATCACAAAAATTCCTTAATGAATAAATTTTAATAAATGGTAATGAATAAATTTCAAAAAATTTAATAAGTACACTCGGCGAGTGTTAAGCCATCCCGTTCTTGCCTGTTTTGAATGATATTTGATAGAAGATCCAGTCTTCGAGGAACGAGGGTATAAAAGCACTGCTCTTAGTAAAATCTACAGGTGGATCAAGCTTAACCAATTGCTTTTCGTACATCTTGAGTGCTTCTGGACAGCTGGCACCGTTTGCCTAACAATCCAACAAACAAAATAAATAAAACATACAATACAAAGATACAAATAAAGTATACTATTTACGTGAGTCATGAATTTTCCGGTAGGTTTGAGAATTTTGAAAGACGTTTCTAAAATGAGCATGATGAAGTCCCAAATTTCACCACTGGGTGTATCAGATATCGGCACGTCGGTGAGATCTCCGAATATATAATCTACTTTCTTGCCTTGCGTCATAAACTTATTTAGAGTTACCATACAATCATCCACAACAATCTGTGAAAATTTAAATATTTTAAAAACACAATTCGAGAAATTGTCCTTAATAAAAATCAATTGAAACTAACTTCATATTTATCACATTTTCGTCTTTCCAAGACATCTCCACAAATAGATTTCATGTGTTTATTACAAGCAACCATCACATCTTCATCTATTTCTAACATCCAAACAAACTTGGGCTTTTCTTTCAACAATTCATAAAGTAAAGCACCATCTCCGCCTCCTGAAAAATGACAAGTACAATTAAATATAAAATATATTTCAAAAATTTAATTAACAATATACAATCAATAAAAATTACCGAGAATTATTATTTCAGCACCTTCGTAATTTTCTTTACCTCTTTGCATAAGAGTTTCAGTATAGATGAGATCAGCTTCAGCAATATCTGAAAATTTAATATTATAGTCACTTGCTCATTGAATCTAAATGGAGATAATTAAATATATATTTACTCTGCAGTTCATCCAAAACTAGCATGTTGCCAAGACTCTTTGAATGGACGATTTGTATTTTTTGAAACGGTGAGGTTTTCTCGTATATAACGGAATCAATATCATATTCCAACAATCTTTCATCTAAAAATCATCAAAAATCAATCGCATGTCAAAGTCAGAAAGATTTCATGATAAATTACATTTTTATATGAAAAAACATGCGTGAAAAGTTAAACCTAAATATTTTGCTTCATTAATCGAATTAGTTCAAGACAACGAGTGCATCTTTACATATTCCAAATAGATATACAATGAAGTGTATTTTTAGTTAATACTTTAATTTTTACAATGAGAAGTCGCTTTGAAAAAGTTTATTTAGTACAAAAAAATTCATGAAAATCCAAAGATGTACTACTAAAATGTAGTATTTGATTTTGATCTAAAAATATACATAACTAAAGATGAATTTTAAATCTAATCTTCTACAACGCAAAAATCATAGAAAAAAAACGTTAACTATCGAAAATGCAATGAAAATGCTAATCGGGTTAAACAAATGTGATATGTGATTCGATAAGAACAATATGTACTATTGTGAAATTTGCACTAAAACACAAATAATAATTCATCGTATAAACTTACCAGCACTTGGAAAATACCTTCCAAACAAGGTTCTCTTGATAGGCGGATAAGCCTGCCCTTTGGAGCACTTAAGCTGCTTTTGCAACAATGCCTCCAACGCACGTGCTGACTATGGTATAAATGAAACATAAAAGAAAAACAAACCAAAAATTGAAGGGGGAGAAACGTTATAATAAAAAAAAACATGCAGAATGCAAGAAATATACATATCGTATATGACGATGTATGAATATGTATTATGGATAATATTCATTGAGTTAGGAAAGCGAAAAAAGGTCAATTTTTTAATATATGATGTGTTTGTAAAAAAAAGAAGCCAAAGAATTGAATGTTAGTAAAAATCTACACGAAAGGCCAAAAGTAGACATAACCTTTTTTTGATAAAATCATGAAAATTTTAAACCACTTTTTGCTTGTGTTTGTTTGGATTTTTTTTTTTAATTAAATTATATTTCAGAACAACATGTTTTGAAAGACACATGCACCATTGAAATATTTACAGTTGAACTAATAAATAAATACATAAAAAAAATATTTCACATACCTATGTATTACATAATAGAATGAAAGTCAAAAAAATACATTTTAACAAAAGGAAACAGAGTTTACAAAGAGTATTCAAATCACCAAATACATATAAAACGATAACAGACTTTTTTAATAAAAGAAAATAATTTAAGGAGGAATTTCATATACATTTTCATACATGCATCGCTAATCCCATGCTAACCAAAAATTTGTACAATTGGTGATACTAGTGTGATTTCCTGGATAGAATCAACAAAATATAGCGAGTTATCATCGATCACTACAATCGAAAAGAGTTACAAATTCAAATAAAAACATCAAGAATGAAATCGTTAACACCAAAATGAGTTTATTATGTGTAATGAGAAAAATGCAAAATTGATTGAGAAATCAATGTTAAGGAGTTAGTAAATTTAAAAAAATACAAGTATAAATATATATACCCACACCTAAAGAAAAGACAAGAATATACAGAAAATTTGATCTCAGAACCCGAACAGTCAGAAAACCAACTAACACATAAACGGAACATGCTGGACCATGCTACAGGGGGGTACGAATATTTATTCACACACTTGTGCAAATTAAGTCTTCATGGCACAATTTTATATATAAAAAAATAAACAAATTTAGTCCAATGCACATATTATAGCTCATTTTTGAATTTACAAAAAAAAATTCAACATCGACGTTTATTAAATTCGTATTTAATTATTATTTGCAAAAAGTGGATTAAAATCCCATTTTTTTTTATTTATTTACACACTATGATGATATGCATAACTTGTTACTAATTGGATATAAGAAAGGAAAAACTAGAAAAATAATGGTAAAAGAAATGCAAAAAGTGTATAAATTTGGAGTAACGATCAACAGCAAACTAAAATTCAAACAGGATAAAAATGTATCCTGACCTGAGCTAGTGAGGTAAACATCGTATTTGTATCCTCGTTTTATTGTAGGGAACAATTTCGCTCGGTCACATTCCAGGGTCACTCTTATCAAATTTTCCAGTAGCTTTGAAGACTAAAACAAATATTCCAATTCAAAAAAAGGGCATTCTAACATTGATTTAACAGTCAAAAGCGTTAATATAAAGATAACATGAAATTTTACGATTTTGGAAATTATGCAATCAACAAAAAAAAAACAACGAAAACTTTATTAAGCCGATCAAAGAATTTTTCGATGCGTGTAATATCAATTTCATCGTTCTGTTAGATTTTGAATTCCATGCTTGTAAATATAAAATTGAAAATGTAAATAGAATGGAAAATGAATATCGCTTTCGTGTCATAGAGATGATATTTAGAATCGAGTTGTGAAAGCGAAAGGGTCGAAAATTATTTCAGAAACACGTTGTTATTCGAAAAATGAAAATACAAGTTGCCATTTCAATTATGAAAGATTAAATGAAAGTATCGAGTGCGCAAAATTTACGACACATGGTAAATGACTTAAGCGTTTTTGCACATTCAAAAAATAATGAGAAAAAACTAATTTTGATCAACTATTCAGGAAACTTCTTATTAATATCACCAATAAATACACACCCGATCGACTGTCACATTTTGTGACAGGTGTTGTCTTACTTTTTTTTTCTATTAAATCGAACAATTAATGAACATTGCGGAAATACAGATATTTTAGTTTTCTGACTAATTTCCAATTTTGAATTGAAGTAAATAAACATTTTTTACATCGATCTCTCTAATTAAGGAAGTCAATAATATTATCATATTATAATTATTAGAAATTTTTTTGTTGCGCAACACTTGTGTAATTATGTTTTCGATGAAAAACACATCTTGTATTTTTCTGTGAAATTTAACGTCATCTATCAAATATGACAGTTGATACATTTTATGATATACGTATTTTGGGAAAGTCTTCATATTGCTGACATCAGAGGGTCACAATGTGATTAGAAAGAGCGTCGAAGACTAAAAGCGAACGGTTTAACTTTGTAAATACCTAGTAACTTACCTAGCTATTTGTTATAATGCATTTTTCTATTGAGAATATGGTTTGCGATATAGATAGGACGCTCGATTTTAAAATGTGCAAACTCTTTGAGAACCGCAGATTAACGTCGCGAAATTTCTGCAGGGGACCATACTTTTTGGCGCCAAAATGCACTTTTTTTTAATTCGCGCTTTTTTATAATTCTCGTGATTTTTTTATTTGTGATAAATTTTATGTGTTATTGAAAAAAAATACACGCTTTTTTGTGTAATTACATTTTCGCGGGTAGTTAAATAATTAAATGATCCCCTATATATAATAGCGGATATCTGTCTGTGTGTGTGTGTATCACAATGACGCTCGCGACTTTAAAACGATCGACGGTCGTTTTTTCGAAATAAAAAC